>CAUYON010182083.1:0-82681 GCA_963573935.1 Arctocebus calabarensis | reverse complement strand
GACGGCTGCAACCAAAACATGGCCGGGTGTTGTGGCGGGCACCTGTGGTCCCAGCTACATGAGAGGTGGAGGCAGGAGACTCGCTTGAGCCCAGGAATTGGAGGTTGCTGTGAGCTGTGATGCCACAGCACTCTATCCAGGGTGACAGCTTGAGGCTCTGTCTCAAAAAAAAAAAAAAAGACTAGCTTGAGCAAGTGTGAGACAACTCCCCCTCCCTTTCTACCAAAAATAGAAAAACTAGAGGGGTGTTGTGGTGCATGCCTATAGTCCCAGCTACTCAGAAGGCTGAGGCAAGTGGATCACTTGAGCCCAAGAGTTTGAGGTTGCTGTGAGCTATGACAGCATAGTACTCTACTCAGGGCCACAGAGTGAGACTCTGTCTAAAAATATAGATTCCAGGCTCAGGGCTTGTAGCTCAGTGGCTAGGGCACCGCCCATGTACACCAGAACTGGCAGGTTCAAATCTGGCCCAGGCCTGCCAAACAACAATGACAACAACAACAAAAAATAGCCGGGCATTGTGGCGGGTACCTGTAGTCCCAGCTACTCAGGAGGCTAAAGCAAGAGGATCACTTAAACTCAAGAGTCTGAGGTTGCTGTGAACTATGATGCCACCGCACTCTACTGAGGGTGACAAAGTGAGATTCTGTCTGAAAAAAAACAGATTCCAGAGGCATCGAAAATGTCATACCTAAGATCACAAAGAGGAGCCAGCCTGAGTTAGAATCCTGACTTTGTTACTCCTGGCTACATAATCTTGAGAAACTGGCTCTGTACTCTGTTTTTCTCATTAATAAAATGCCAATTTTAGTATACTAGGGTAGTTGAGAGGATGAATGAATTTACATTTGTGAAAAGCACAGACCGGCATCTAATACAGAGGCAATCCTCTCTAAAGTCTTACCAACTGTTCTTTATCATCGGGTAAGAGTTCTAGTTATCTATGAAAATAGTGTACACTCACCTGTATTTGGCCATTCCCCTTAACTAGGCACAGATAATCTGTTTTACATGGAAATAGATTTGAAACAAACAAGCACGCGGTGACATTACTTTTCTGAGCTACAGAATTCCCATGCTTCTATCCCAGGGGCAATCCATGTATTAAATGAGTAAAGCTTACTTTTCTAAAGAAAAAGAGACAAAAATGAAGCCGAATGTTGTCTCTGACATTCCAGGGCCTCCCAGGGCAGGAGGGCCGTGTTGGGTCACGTTGTCCTTTCCAAACATTCGTAACTTGGGTTGTTGCTACTACTGTTCTCTATATGATTACAGGAATGAAAGAAGAAAAGTTTATCCGGGTACAAATCATTCCCCAAAGGGGTATAAAGCTAGATAGGAACACACTTGTTTGTTCATCGTTACCTTTGCCAGAAATTTGTTTGCTCATCTGACAAAGATGTTTTGAGTGCACATTATTGCCTGGTTCTGCGCTAGGTGTTAGAGTGATGCCCAAGATTGAGGCCAGCAGGGGAGGCAGAGAGGTCGCCAGTCAATGGATGCAGCACAAGGTCACTTCAGTTAGTGACAGGCGCTGTGATCAAATTCCACGGGAGCTGTGATTTGGAGGGCCTGGGTGGTAAAGGGGGCACCTGAGTTTTGAAGTGGCCTTTGAGCTGAAACATGAGTGTAATAGCCAGCCCTGGGGAGAACCAGGGAGAGAGCATTTGGGGGAAAGGAATGGTAATAGCAAAGACTCTAATAAAGAACAACTTTGATGTATTTGAAGCAAAGTAAGGAGATGTCACGACTAAGTGGCTCTCAGAAGAGAAAATCATGCCTCAGACAATTTTGTTTTAAATGTTCAAGTGATGATGAAAGAAACCCAAGTTAAAATAGACTGAAATACTGTTTTCCACCTGCCAGACGAGAAAGAGAGCATACACCTCGGCTGAGCGTGACCAGCGACTCCAAGCCTGTACTGCTCATCTCAAACTGCACAGAAATCCCCTGGGGAGCTTGTTAAAAAGCAGACCCTGATGTCAGCATTTCTCAAACTTCAACGTGCAGGGGAATCATCTGGGGATCTTGTTAAATGCAGATTCTGGGCAACAAATATTAAGTAAAAACTTAATTGTGCTATTTAAGGAATCAAATGAACACCTGTGTAACCACCACCAACTTCAGTCTCACTAATTATAAGGGAGTGAGCTGTCAAACCCTGAATTTCCTCTTTCCTTTTCACCTATCAGATCAATAAAATTAAAAATGCTGATAACATCTATTAGCAAGAGCGTGGGGAGATTGGTTTCCTAATACATTGCTAGTGGAAGCGTGAATGTTTATTGTCACTTTGGAGAGCAATTTGGCAGTATGTTTTTTGTTGTTGTTGTTGGGGATTCATTGGGTAGTACTTTTGTTTTGTTTGCGTTTTTTGGCCGGGGCCACCTCTGGTATTTGGGCCAGCGCCTTACTCACTTGAGCCACAGGTGCCGCCCAGGCAGTACGTTTTTAAATGTCCCCTGCCAATCTATCAATTCTGCTTTCCATGTATTTTCTTCCAATGGAGCACTTATTTGCACGTGCGCAGAGGGGACTGTCG
This sequence comes from Arctocebus calabarensis, assembly GCA_963573935.1. Classification (NCBI taxonomy): domain Eukaryota; kingdom Metazoa; phylum Chordata; class Mammalia; order Primates; family Lorisidae; genus Arctocebus; species Arctocebus calabarensis. The sequence goes on along the minus strand of CAUYON010182083.1, from coordinate 80,139 downwards.
AGGATGTTTGTTGCAACACCATTGTCATAGCAAAAAAATCAAGAAACAGTCTAAATGTTTAACAAGAGGGAAACAGCTAGATTAAACTGAAATTTAGCTGTCTCTGTAAATAACAAGCAACAGATAAAAATAACCAGCCGGATTTATGCCTACCATCATGGGGAGAGTCCCACGATATACTGCAATAAAGGGAAAGATCAAGTTCTACAGATAAAGAGTTAAACACACATTCAAATTCATGTATGTTTTCAGTGGTGAAATATGTATTTATGTAAATTCCGACAAAAAAGAACTGGAAGAATACACCCTGGCTGCCTCTTACACAAAGCAGGGGAGGGGGAGTGGCTTGAGAGAAAGAACATTGGAGAATCTAAATTTACCTCGTGTTTGTGTGTTTCTGTGTGTGTCAGAGAACATTATCCTTAGTAATATTTATTATCTTGTTAAATGGAGACTGTATTCATATGCTACTTTTTAGTTAAAGAGTAATAATTAAAATTAGTAACTAAATGGTGGTACTTTCATAGTACCATGGTTGTACAGAATTGTGTAGAATAAATACAATAAATTCTGTGCAACCATAAAAAAGAATGTGTTTCTGTATCCACTGATATGGACGATTCAAGAGATATGGAGAGAAATATCCAAAGGACAGAATGTATGCAAATTATGTTGTGCATATGTACGTATGTAAATACATATATAACAGCACCTCTCGGCTCAGTGCCTGTGGCTCAACGGGCTAAGGCGCCAGCCACGTACACCTGAGCTGGCAGGTTTGAATCCAGCCCCAGCCCGCCAAACAACAATGACAGCTGCAACTAAAAAAAGGCCAGGTGTTGTGGCGAGCGCCTGTAGTCCCAGGTACTTGGGAGGCAGAGGCAAGAGACTCACTTGAGCCCAGGAATTGGAGGTTGCTGCGAGCTGTGATGCCACAGCGTTCTATCCAGGGTGACAGCTTGAGGCTCTGTCTCAAAAAAAAAAAAAAATAAATAACAGCACCTCTCTATACATTTTAACATAAATTATATATATACATACATGCCTAGGTACACACGCATATGCTTATGAGTGTACAGGGGACTAGAACTGGTAACATGAGTTTTCTCTCTGGATAAGGACCGGGGTATTTGCAATAAAGTTGAGTGCCACCTTGCTAAATACCTTCTTTTCCGTCTTTTAAAGTTTTAAATCACAAAATTTGGCCACATGCCAGAGTGGAAAACTTTACTGTGCTATTTAAGGAATAAAATGAACACCTGTGTAACCACCACCTTCAGCTCTGAGACATTCTGAGGGCGAAAGGAACCTTTCCCCTAGGACACACCCCACCTGTTACTTCTTCCTTCCGCCGCCTTCTCTAATTTTTGTGTCATGATTGTTGAAAGCGTTTTGTTGCCTAAACAATTTGTTGCTTAGTGCTGCCTCTGTTAGAACTTTGGGGGTCTTTTTTCCTCCCGTTGCTCCTTTAAGTTTGTGGGATTCAATATATTGCTGGAGGCACCATGGCTCCAGAATTTCGTGTAACTTCCATTGTGTGAACATAGCATACTTCACACCTTCTGGTGTCAGAGGGCGGTTTCCAGTTTGGCGATGATGAGCCATGTCGCTATCAACGTCCTCCCGTAGGTTTCCTGATTCACGTGTGAAAGTTTCTCTCCATCTAGGATATCCGCATTGAGCAAGATCCCCAGGTGATTCTTCCACACATTAAAATGATCTGCTGACTCAGTATCCGCTTTTAACATGGTTCCCAAGGGATCTGTACACACCTTAAATTTGGAGACACACCAGAATCAGAATCTGCATTTTAACAAGCTCCCCCGTGACTTCTATGCATAGTCAGTTCGAGGAGTGCAGTGTAGACACAGGATAGCTGAGCCACAGAATGTGCTGGAATTCACCTTGCCTAGGAGATGCCAAGCTGCTTTCCAAAGTGGCTTTATCAACTTACATTCCCATCATCTATGACTGTTTAAAGAAAACTAGTTGAAAAGTCACTATGGCATAGTCAGAGCTGAAAAGGGAAGTAAGCCCCATGCCCATCCTAGCTTCTCCCTCCTCGTCCCCTTTGCAGCCACACCCCAACCCTTCCCCTGCAGGGCATAGAATCTGAAATGAAATAGCAATGGAAGGAGATTCTGCCTGGGCAACAACGTGGGTCAGGCTCTTCAACAGCCTCTAATTCTCCCGCTGGCTCCTGCTGGTTTGGGAGCTGTAAGGAATATTCTTCAAGAATAGGAATTCTGAGCTTCCAGGTCCCAGGGCGAGGTATGGCAGGTCTGGGGTGGTCAGTGGTTGTCCCTACTCCTGAGAAAAATGAGTACCTTGGTGGCAACAGTGGAGTCATATGGATCAGTTGTTGTTTTCAGGTTCCTTTACTGTCTCCATGCCTCATGCCACAGTCTCCCCGACATTTTCCACTGGGACCTATGCCCTTCGTTTGTTAAACAAACATTAATCGGGGTCCCCCAGGGTGCAAGGCTGTGCTAACACTTAGGATGCAACACTAAGTCTTTAAAAAAGTCACAGAGCAATCAGGAGGATAAGTAAGTAAGCAGTCCATTAAAATACTGTGTGATTAAAGGTTCACACAGAGTGGGCAGGTAAAGCTTTCTGCAAGAGGTGGATTTGTAGCCCAGGTTGCATAGCGTGAGTAGGTCTTGGGGAGGTAAAGAAGTGAGGTGAAGAGGGTTTTAGGTGAAGGGGAGAGGACAGTCTATGCAAAGACCAGGAGGTGACACTTCTGAGAAACGTTAGACTGATGGAAAGTGGGCAGGTCACTACAGATAAGGTGAAGAAGTGGGGTGTGGAGGAGATCTGAAGGCTTTTATATGGCAAGCAGGATATGATCAAATAATTTCCTGCTCCTTCTTCCCCTTCTGTAATGGGCTAGATGTTTGTGTCTCCCTGAAATTCCTATGTTGAACTCCTTACCCCTATGTGATGGTTTTAAGAGGGAGGGATTTTAAAGTCATGGGGTTGAAGTCCTCCTGAAAAGAATGGGTGCCTTTATAGAAGAGGCCCCGGAGAGGAAGATGGTGCCATCTCTGAGAAAGTGGGGCCCTCAGCAGTCACTGAATCTGCTGCTGCTGTGACCTTGGACTTCTCAGTCTGCAGAACTGTGAGAAATAAATTTCCATTGTTTGTAAGCTACCCAGTCTCTCGGGTCCTTCGTTACAGAAGCCCAGACTGACAGAGACACCCTCTCATCCTCTATTAAACCTCAAATATATCCAGTGGCAAATTTCAGGCCTGGTTCGGGAAGGTTCCTGAGCCTCTCCTAGCATGAAAGACAGTGATGGATGATAATGACGCAGGTAGTGGTAATGACCATGAAGATGAAGAGGTAACATTTATAGACGGCCAGCCACAGGCTAAGCACCACCGGCATGCCTCATTAGGGTACATTGCAGATATTACACTTTACGTGTTGGAGGTTTGCGGCGACCCTGGATCAAACAAGTCTTTGGGGGCTATTGTTCCAACTGCATGTGCTCACTTCATGCCTTGTGTCACATTTTGGTAGTTCTCACAATATTGCAAACTTTCTCATTATAATTATACCTGTTACAGTGAGCTGCAATCACTGATCTTTGGTGTCACTATTATCATCATTTTGAGGGTGCCATGATCTGAGCTTTATGGTGGCCAACTTATGTGTGTCCTGACTGCTCCACTGACAAGCTGCTCCCCCATCCCTCTCCCTCTCCTCAGGCTTCCCTATTCCTTGAGACCCACCAATATTGAAATTAGACCAAATGATTACCCTACAATGGCCCAAAGTGGTCAAGTGAATGGAACCATCACTCGTCTGTTACTTTAAAAGCTAGGAATGATTTTGTTTAGCGCACATCAAAAGGCAAGAAAGACCTAAAGCTAGGTCTCTTTACCTAATGGTCAGCCAAGCTGTGAATGCAAAGGTAAAGTTCTTGAAGGAAATTCAAAATGCTGCTGCAGTGGACACACCAATGATGAGAAAGTAGAACAGGCCATGTGTGGTGGCTCACACCTGTAATCCTAGCACTCTGGGAGGCTGAAGCAGGTGGATTGCTTGAGCTCAGGAGTTTGAGACCAGCTTGAGCAAGGGCAAGACCTCCTCTCCACTAAAAATAGAAAAACTAGCTGGGCATTGTGGTGTAATCCCAGCTACTTGGGAGGCTGAGACAAGAGGTTCTCTTGAGCCCAAGAATTTGAGGTTGCAGTGAGCTATGATGCTAAGGCACTCTACCAAGGGTGACAGAGAGAGACTCAGTTTCATAAAAAAGAAAGAGAGAAGAGAGAGGAAGAAGGAAGGAAAAAACAGTCTTATTGCTAATGTGGAGAAAGTTTTAGTAGTTTGGATGGAAGATCAAACCAGTCACAACATTCCCTTAAACCAAAACCGAATCCAGGGTACGTTCTTAACTCTTCTGCTCTCCGAAGGCTGAGATTGGAGAGGAAGCTGCAGAAGAAAAGTTGGAAGCCAGCAGAGGTTTAAGAGGTTTAAGGAAAGAAGCCATCTCTGTAAGATAAAGGTACAAGGTGAAGCAGCCAGTGCTGATGTAGAAGCTTCAACAAGCTATCCAGATCTAGCTAAGATCACTGATCACTAAACACAGGCTTTCTTTCTTTTTTTTCTTTTTTGAGACAGAGCCTCAAGCTGTCACCCTGGATAGAGTGCCGTGGCATCACAGCTCACAGCAACCTCCAACTCCTGGGCTTAAGTGATTCTCTTGCCTCAGTCTCCCAAGTAGCTGGGATTATGGGCGCCTGCCACAACACCCAGTTACTTTTTGGTTGTAGTTGTTATTGTTGTTTGGCAGGCCCGGGCTGGATTCGAACCCACCAGCTCTGGTGTATGTGGCTGGCGCCTTAGCCGCTTGAGCTACAGACACCGAGCCTAAACACAGGTTTTCAATGCAGACCAAACAACCTTCTAGTGGAAGAAGATGACGTCTAGGACTTCCACACCAAGAGAGGAAAAATCAGTGCCCAGCTTCAAAGCTTCAAATGAGAGGCCAACTCTCTGGTTTCCACCCAATAGAAAGACTTTTATGACTCATTTCACCTACAATGATGATCCTATCTGTAGTTAAATTGCTTCGTGTCCTTTAACAGAGACCCATAACCACACGTAAATAAAATATTGGGTTTATTTCTGCCCGATGATGCTCCAAAGTCTCATCTAGGGACCCGTCTTTTTCTTGCTCATTGTTTTATCAGTTGCTCAAGGGTTTTCCTGGAGGCAAAAATCCACATCCATCATCCAGTCGTGGGAAGAAAGGAGAGGAGGGCAAACAGTTGCCTTTTATAAAGGTGACAAGAGCATGTGTCACTTCCTGGTTGTGTCCAATTGGCCAGAATGTAGTCACATGGTCACACATAGCTGCAAGAGAGCCGAGGAATGTGTGTTCTCATTAAGTGTCCACGTGCCCAACTAAAACTCAGAGGTACTTTTGAGAATTTATCCTGGAGATGTCCTGGCACATATACAAGAATTTATATAAGAATATTCACTGTCTCTCTTTTTGAAACTGCAAATGCCTGGGAACAAACCAAGTGTTGGTTTATAGCAGTGATTTTCAACCAGGCACCTTGGCACACTGGTGTGCCTCAAAAAAAATTTTTTTTTTAATTAATTAATTAATTAATTTGGAAGGTGAATGAATGTATCAATGAACGAACACAGTCCCCTCCCCGGCAAAGTGAATGAATGCATCAATGAATGGACACAGTCCATTCATGGAATTGAGGCCCAGGAAATTCACATGAAACTGACCTAGGCATTTAGGGGGTTCCACATTTAGTCCCAAGTGCAAAGTGAAGGAGACACCGAGGTGCCTCAAAAATTTTTAAAGATCATTAATTAAATTATTTTCAGTAAGTATGTTCTTTTTTTTTCACTTGTTCTTTTTTTGTTTTTTTTGATCAACATAATTTAAGTGTGCCTCCAAAGTTTAACTATAGGCTCAAACGTGCCATGAGATAAAAAAAGGTTTAAAAACATTGGCTTTATTCTTGTTGAATAAACTACAGTAGGGCCACACGAGGGGATATTTTACAGATATAAAGAAGGAGGAAGCTTTTTATGTACTAAGATGGTAAGATCTTCTGAATATGTAATGTTAGGCGAAAAGGCAAGAAACAGGATGGGGTATGTAATATGCTACTTTTCTTTGGCAAAAGGGAAGGGATAAGGAAAGAATGTACTCACATTTGCTGATGTCTGCATAAAAAAGTATGGGAAGGATACACCGTGAGCAAATGCTGCTGGCACTCCACCCATCTCCCTTCAACTGCCAACTGCTGCACCTGAGTTTCTCTGCCTGTACTTCTCTGCTCACTGGCACCCATGCTGCCCACCTCGGAGGGGAAGACCGACTGGGTTGGGCTGGTCATCCTTTGCCCTTCCCAGCAGTGGATAACACCTCGCTCCTTGGGTGGGATAAGTAACTCAGCTATACGGTCTCCCAGGGCAACCCAGGTGAATTAAGCCCAGTTGCCCCCTGTGATGAATGCTGCTGGTTCACTGGCCCCCTTGTCTTCCCAGGCTTACTCTCCCACTGCCTCAATGACGTTTCCGGGACCACCTCCCATATAAACTGCTTCCTCTCATCCTTGTCTCAGGATGCACTGAAGATGGGGAAAAAATGTTTGTTTTATTTTAAATCAGTTACCCATAACGAATAAGAAGGGACTCATGATGGAAATGACACTTCTCAATCATGATTTAATTATTTTGGTGTTTTAACATCGTTCATGTTCAACCCACAAGAGCCTCTGGTCCTACAAAGAAGAAAACACCAGGCCTTGGAACCTAATGACCAGTCTTGGCCACAGCACTCCATTCCTTCTCATTTCCATGTGATGCCAAACCGCTTGCCATATGAGGTCTGAGTCTCCCTCGATCTTGTCCCTTCTGTTCTGTTAGGGGCACAAGTTCAAGGCTGCAAATGGAATAGGGGGGCTGAGTGTGAAGGTGAACACTAGCATCGCCCGTCTGCCTGACCATGAGCAAGGTGGATTGGTGGTGAATCTATGACTTTTATCATCAGAGAAGTGGGCACAACGAACACCCACTCTTCCTTTCTCTTAAAGTTGTAGGGAGCAAATGTAAACTGCACAATCTGGTAATGTTCACTCCCCATGTTCCCAGGTCTGAGGAGCTCATGGTTTTCAATCAATCAATCAGTATGGAAAATGTGTTGAACTTGAGGTGCTGGATTAATGAAGAGTCTACAAAGAAGTAAAATGCACGATTGCTTCTCCAAACAAATATTCACTGAAGAGTATTGTAGCTTAAAGGATGTTTAAAAATATAGACTTTGGGGCAGTGCCTGTGGCTCAAAGGAGTAGGGTGCCAGACCCATATGCTGGAGGTGGTGGGTTCAAACCCAGTCCCAGCCAAAAACTGCAAAAAATAAATAAAAATATAGACTTTGATGTAAGACAGGACTGGCAACTATTTCTGTGGCTTTACAGAAAACATTTGCTGACCTTTGCTTTAGACCAGTGACTTTGACCAAGGTCATGGGCTACTATGATTGGCCAGGCATGGAACACACGTCCTCAATGCAGGGGCTCTGTCAGATCCCTTAGATGCGAAGGGACTGAAAGTCGGGTGGGACGGGTCCCCAAGGACAACCTAGGGAATACTAAGGGGAGGAGGTTGTTAGCCTGAGGAAGCCCTTGGTGGTGAACCTTTTTGGTTTTGGGTAACCATGGACCCCTCCTTCCTTTGGGGACCGGGGTGTGGTGGGGCTATCAGCTTTGGAAAGCCACCAGGGGTGTGGCCTGCTGGCCAGGAGGGGGCTGTCATAGCTCTCCAGAAGCCTCTGACCTGCTCTACCCCGGGCAGGTGCCTCATTTGACCCCGTTCCTGAGGAATCTCCCTCAGTGGGGGGACAGAAAGAGAGAGATGGTTCTCTGGGTTTGTTCGGTTGGGATGGCATGAAGCTGTGGTTGTCTGTGCCCACATCCTTTTGCAGTGGACCAAAAACCCATCTGCAAAAGAGAAGAAAGCTAAGCTGAAGCCAGCAGGGTGCCAGGACCCCCCGCTAGTTTCAGCATCCCGCGCAGCCCTGATCCTACGTTTCTTTCTTAGAGTTTAAGAACTACTTCGTATCTGTCCAGGGAGTCTCCTTTTTGCATCTGTAGTTTTAGTTGTGCTTTCTGTTCCGGGTAACCAAAAGAATGCTGAGAAAAATCCGATTAGGCTGCGGAGAAAGGCCAGAAAGCTCTCTCACCTGAGGCCAGGAGGAAGCAAATGCCCTCAGAAGCAGGGGCCATGAGGTGCGTGAAGATAAAACCCAGGCCAGGGCAGTGTGTGGCCAAGGGGGGAAACAGCAAGAGCAATGAAAACACCTCCCACAGACGGACGAGGGTGGACAACTGGAATCTCATCCGCGACAGAGGACATTCCTAGGTGTTCTCAGAGCTAATGAAGGGTAACTCCAGCATCTGACTCGCACAGCCGGTGTCAAACTTTTATTGTTGCTCGTTGCAGAAACCTTCATACCTTTTGGTTGCTCTCTGGGCCTTATGGGAACTGTTTGAACTCTGGTTCAAAAGTGCCTTTGAGAATTCATTGGCTACACATGAGTCGATGTGAAATGATTTCTTAATCCCCAGCCTCTAGAGCAGTGATTTCCAGTCGGTGTGTGGTGAGAGGATCTTAGGTGTGCCTCAAAAAACATTTTTTTTTTTTTGAGACAGAGCTTCAAGCTGTCACCCTATGTAGAGTGCTATGGCATCACAGCTCACAGCAACCTCCAATTTCTGGGCTCAAGCGAGTCTCCTACCTCTGCCTCCCAAGTAGCTGGGACTACAGGCGCCCGCCACAATGCCCGGCCATTCTTTGGTTGCAGCCGTCATTGTTGTTTGGCAGCCCGGGCTGGATTGGAACCCACCAGCTCAGGTGTATGTGGCCGGTGCCTTAGCCCAATGAGCCACAGGCGCCGAGCCTCAAAAAACATTTTAAAGATAGTGTCTCACTCTTGCTCAGGCTGGTCTCAAACTCCTGAGCTCAAACAGTTCACCTGCCTTGGCCTCCCAGTGTGTCGAGGTTACAGGCATGAACCACCGTGCCTAGCCAGTGTCAAAAAATTTTAAAGGTCATTAATTATTTTTGAAAGAAGTTCACTGCACAGTAAGTACCTTCTTTTTCTTACTCTTTTAAAAAATCAACATAATTTAAGTGTGTTGAAAACCACTGCCCTGGAGGCTGAGGTGCTTCCACCCTGTAGGGTATCTAGTATACGGAGAAAACACCTGGTACAGAGTAAGTGCTGAGTAAACTTTCAATGAATGAATCCTGAATGAAAGATACAGTTGCATAGAAAGAGGAAGAAAGGTAAGCTCTTGGCCAATAGTAGAGTAAGAATCTAAAACACAAATCAGGGCGGCACCTGTGGCTCAAAGGAGTAGGGCACTGGCCCCATATGCCGGAGGTGGCGGGTTCAAACCCAGCTCTGGCCCAAAACTGCAAAAATAAATAAACTGCATACGGGGCCGGCGCCCTACCCCTTTGAGCCACAGGCGCCGCCTACTGCCGGAGTTTTTCAACCTTTTTTATCACATAGCACACTTGAACCTAATTAAACTTTTGTGGACACTTAAATTATGTTAATCAAAAGAAAAGAGCTAAAAAAAAAAAAAAGAAGAAGAAGAAGAATATACTTACTGTGCTTTGAGCTTCTTTTGAAAATAATTTAATGATTTTTAAAAATTTTCACGGCACACTGGTTGAAAATCACTGCAACAGACCCAATCAGAGATTCTCTCCTTGGGAGTGTAGCAGCTACAATTTGTTTTGTGGGTCATAAGCAACAGAACCTGACTCCAGGTAATTGAACCTGAACGAGTGTTTATGGCAGTGTGAGGAGTGGAGAGCCAGGCTCAGAGGACCAGCCCTGCCAACCATAGCCATGACCTAGGTATTCTGCCCAGTCTCTCTGCTTGGGGTACTGCAGGTAGCACTTCTGGGGCCAATGCACCCAGCACCTCCTAAGCTGTAACCTGCCGGCCCCAGACGCCACAGCAGTTACCATCACACACTGGTTAAACATCTGCTGAAATGCCACCACGGAGAATGAATATTCATCTCTTTCTCTGGTCTTGTGTGCTTGCTTAGGCTTGGGTGGGAGCATATGCCTAAGTCCAAGTCATGTGGGGGGAGTAGCTGGCGCAATAGAGAGTAGCTTCCTATCTTCCACCCAATGAACGTAATGATTGATGCTCTCTGCATGGGAAGGGGCTGGATCCTGAACAGCCATAATGATCACAACTGTAGGCTATTGATGGCTTAACATAAGATACAGACACACTGAGAAAGCAGATTATTAGAGCTGCTAGCAAATGTTGATTTCCTTAACTGACTGCCTATGGTGTGCTAGGTACTTAACATGTGTTTTCCCTAATTCTTCCATACACCATTATAAGGTAGGCACTGTTATTATCCCCATTACACAGAAGAAGAAACTGAGGTTCAGATATGTTAGGTCATTCAACTGGAGCAGATATCTGAGAAGATGTAAAGCTGGGATTTGAACCCAGTTCTTTCTGACTTCACAACCCTTGTATTTAATCATTTTCTCTCCCTTGCCAATTGTTCTAGTTCTCCTTGGGCCCATTTAGACCTACAACTCAGGTTTAAAAGGTCTTTGAATGATAATACTTCACTGCTGGGAGGTAAGGTGGGTATTGCCTCTGCTGTCTACACTGGATCAGGGTGAACCACACCTGGAGAGCAAGACTGCTGGTTTAGTGCAAGAAATTTTGCCACCGAGAAAAACTTAAATTCACATTGAGCCTTCAACATACTAATCTTCAGAGTAATCTGGAATCTGCTTCTCCTCCTAGTGACACGTGGTAACTTAGCTTTAGCCCTAGATGAATGGAATCCTGTTTAGGACTTAAAGTCTCATAAAAGCGGAGGCACCTCCAACCTTTATTCCTTTTATGCACCTGCTCCTGTGAGGTGCTGAGTCTCAGAGCTAGTAAGGAAGATGCTGCTTCTAATGACACATGTCCCTGTGCAGGCTAAGAGGTGGCGGCTAATTGCATGTCTTCAGTGAAAAGGGAACTGTCCAGAAATTTTTAAAAAGAGGGGGAGGGAGGCTAAGGAAGCACAACAAGAAGGCAATAGGGGGAGACACCTGTGTCTCAGCGAGTAGGGCGCCGGCCCCATATACCGAGGGTGGTGGGTTCAAGCCCGGCCCCGGCCAAACTACAAAACAGAAAAATAGCCAGGTGTTGTGTGGGCGCCTGTAGTCCCAGCTACTCGGGAGGCTGAGGCAAGAGAATCACCTAAGCCCAGGAGTTGGAGGTTGCTGTAAGCTGTGATGCCATGGCACTCTACCGAGGGTGATAAAGTGAGACTCTGTCTGTACAAAAAAAAAAAAAAAGACAAGAGTGGAAGAAAATTACAAGAACAAAATGCTTTTCCCACTATACTTATATTTGAAAGTGACTCTACTATAGTATTGCATGGAAGACATGATTTCATGTATCCAAATACTGAACACTGTGTCTGGCAATTGAGCAGGAAATCATAAAATGAGGAAATTCACAAATAGCCTTTTGTATTGGACAATCACTGCTATGTAACAACCTCAAAATCTTAGTGGTTTTCCACATAAATGTCCATTTTTTTTCTGGGTCTGAGGGTTCATGGTGGCTCTGCTGAGCTTGGCACTGGGCTGTGGGCTGGATGAGGTCTTCTCTGCATGTTTGCTCATGGCCACTTGGGCCACCAGCTACATGGGGTGTGTTCTTCCTATGGCAGCAGGCAGATGGGACAAATCCTACAGCCACATTTAAAGCCCTTCTTCCACTGGCCCAAGCAAGTCGTGAAGCTTGGCCCCAGATCAGTGGGGCAGGGTGGCACACTCCACCCACTATAATGCCCATGGACAGGGTGGTAAATATTCTGTAACCTGGAAGGAGAATATAGCTCCAGGGTCTTCCAAACTCCATAGCTGCTAACTTTGAAAATGGGAATAAAATCAAAGCTAAGATTAAACAGATTGACAGCGACTGATACACACATTTATAGTAATAATAAATGTATTTCCACTTAAAGTGTTGGGTGGCAAATATAAATTTCAATCTGCCTTGTGGTATATGACTTTTTATTTAAATTCTAAACTTTGCCTTGCTGTGGTGCGTTGCTGCACTTCACCACTAGGGGACAGCATTGGCCATTGTTTAGAGCCGCCGGCCCTCCATCCCTAATAAGGGACGGTCTCCACCTGTTTTCCCGGAACAATTATACTGAAGCACCACTTCAATTTCACCAGTGTCCCAGCTTGGATGAGCTACACCGTCAATCTTGCATTAATACATATGCTATAATCGTGGCCTTTCTTCTCCAGAAATGAACAAGCTTCCCAGAAGCTAACACTTCACAAGGAGCACCCCGCTTTTTTCTATTTGCCTTTCTCCTTCTAGCAAAATGCTCCAATTACAAATGACCTTAATCCCTCCAGACCTTCCTATGGTCCAGACCACCTTGGAATGCTCACCCTCCCACCCCCACCCATTTCAACTCTTGTTTAATATTTCGACTCAACTCTGGTGTTAACCTCCCCACCCCTACCCTCCGGGGCTTCCCTGGGTCTCCACATCTGGGTAATCTGCCTTGGTGTCCTCTGTTGGAGCACGTGTGTGCTGTGACAACGTGCCTGTCTCCGTCACTAGACCTTAAGCTCTCAGAGGGTAGAGGTCCTGGCTGCCCTGTGTCACCACCATCAGATTCCCCTTTGGCAACTGGTATTTGCTGAATGAATACAATAGTTGTTACTGTTTTCATTGTTATTATTATGAAATACATCAAGTACACAAAAGCCACAGGGAATGATGTTTTCTCAGCTCCACTTTCTTTTCTTTCTTTCTTTTTTTTTTTTGAGACAAGAGCCTCACTTTGTCACCCTTGGTAGAGTGCCGTGGTGTCATAGTCACAGCAACCTCAAAGTCTTGGGCTCAAGTGATTCTCTTGCCTCAGCATCCCAAGTAGCTGCGACTATAGTCACCTGCTATTTTTAGAGAGAGGGCTCTTGCTCTGGCCGCAGGCTGGTCTTGAACTCCTGAGCTCAGGAGATCTGCCTGCCTCGGCCTCCCAGAGTGTTGGGATTACACGCGTGAGCCACTGCTCCCGGCCTCAGCTCCACTTTCTACCTGCTCCCCAGCCATGTTCCTGTTCCAGGGCTTTTGCGCTGGCTGTTCCCCTTGTCCTTTCCTCACGATATCCACATGGCTTCCTTGCTCGCTCACTCCAGTCTCTGCTCCAATCTTCACCTCTTAGGGAAACTTTCTCTGACCTGCAGTCCTTGCTCAAGCCCATCTCCTTGCAGCACCTACCAGTTTCTCAGACACCGTACAAGTTACCCATGTACTCCACTTATCATTGGTTGGTTTTCCCTTTGGAGAAGGAAGACTCCACAAGGCCAAGATCACTTCCTCGCTGACACTTCACAAGTTCCCAGAATAGCATCCGGCACATAGGAGATCCTCAGAAAACATGTGTTGAACAAATAAATGGGCTCAACGAACATCTACTGAGCCCATTTACTGAGCACTTTTGTGCAGGGTCAAAGTGGTTAGAATCAGTTTCAGCCTCCAAGATCTACAATTTCAGCAGAGAACATGACAATCCCAGCAACAGTGGCTATAGTAAGGCAGTGGCTCAATTGTACAAAATCAGTGTCCTCAGGGACCTCGAACCCCATTAAAAATTCCACCCGTGCATCTCAGGATGAACCCATGGATGAATTGACAATATTGGACTCGTGATGGTATCCAACATGTTTCAAGTCTTCCTTTTTCTAATAACTAAACAACGTCCAGTTCCACCTTCAAAATTTAGTGAAATAACCCTCAGGGAATGAGAATACTGGAAAAATATAGCCCAAGATAAATGACTATCATTACTGCTCAAGAACCACAAAATTGGCATTAAAAACTTAACTACTCTGGAAATTAATTTAAGATTTTATAGTTAATGTAGTTTAACAAAATAAAGGAAGAAAAAATAGAGATTGGTTTATAGAAGACTATCCCAAAGTGCTATTTTATTTATAATTTTTGAGTTCAAAAAATCTTAACTATAGTAAGGGCCAATGTTTTAAAAAATTACAAAGAAATACACCTTGGCCTGGGTAAGAAAAGCACAGGTAAGTGAGGTGCACGCATGGCCAGATCCTTGCCTCTCTTTGACCACTCTTGGTTTTTCAGAGCTGGTTGTGGAAAGCAGCAGTTAAACACTGCACGTTCTTGGCACATAACTGTTCAGTTAATGTTACTTTGTTCAGAGATCAGGATAGCCCCTTGGCCAGGACCTACCACTTTCTCAGCTCACCTGAGAGAAAAGCATGTCATTTCTTTTTTTTTTTTTTGAGACAGAGTCTCACTTTGTCACCCTCAGTAGAGGGTGAGAGTAGAACCTCAAACTCTTGGGCTCAAGTGATTCTCTTGCTTCAGCCTCCCAAGTAGCTGGGACTATTGGCACCCGCTATTTTGGGTGGCTATTTTTTGTTGTTGTTGCAGTTGTCATTGTTTAGCAGGCCCGTTTCAAACCTCCCTCCCTCGGTGTATGTGGCCAAAGTGCCCTAACCACAAGCTATGGGCTCAGGGCCAGCAACCTCAAACTCTTCAGCCTAGTTGATCCTCTTGCCTCAGCCTCCCGAGTAGCTGGGACTACAGGCACCTGCCACAATGCCTGGCTAGTTTTACAGACTGGGTTTTGCTCTGGCTCAGGCTAGTCTTGAGCTCCTGAGCTCAGGCAATCCACCGCCTTTACCTCCCAGAGTGCTGGGATTATGGGCACGAGCCACCGCGCTGCTAAAAGCATGTCATTTCCTTGCCACACCTTGCCACTTTCATATTGGCCACAGTTGGCATCAACTGCTCTTTCTGTTTTATACGAATTTGGGCAAATGCACTCTGCTTTTTACTAGATTCCAACATGGGATTCTAGCTCCAGAATAAGATCTTAGTCACTAGCTGATTCGAGTTGAGTCCAATCCCAAACCTCCTAATAACTAGCTGTGCAACCAGGGCCAGATGTTTACCCATTCTATTGCATTGTCTAAAACAGTGATGATAATAATTGCTCCTGAAGAGGGCTGTTCAACCGGGTTAATGAGACCAAGACAGAGTTCCTGCCCAAGAGGGAGCAGATATTATGATAAAAATTCACAAGCAAATCAAAAAACACAGGCTAGTTGCAGTGGCTCATGCCTGTAATCCTAGCACTCTGGGAGGTGGAGGCAGGTGGAGTGCCTGAGCTCACAGGTTTGGGACCAGCCTGAGCCAGACCTTGACCCTATCTCTAAAAGTAGCTGGGCATTGTGGCGGGCGCCTGTAGTCCCAGCTACTTGGGAGGCTGAGGCAAGAGACTCACTTGAGCCCAGGAGTTTGAGGTTGCTGTGAGCTGTGATGCTACAGCACTCTACTGAAGGCAACAAAGTAAGACTCTGTCACAAAAGAAAAAAATCTAAAAGCATGAATATATTGGCATTTAGCCAATAGAACAAATAGTAGAAACAATCTAAATTTCCATCGACGGACAAAATTCGGTTTATGCATACAATGGAAGGAATATTACCCGGCCACAAGAAGGAATGAAGTGCTGATACACGCGACGACTTGGATGAACCCAGAAAACACTGTACTGAGTGACAGAAGCCAGGCACAGACACCTCAGCATGACCCCGCGCATGTGTGTGTGAAATGTCCCATCCAGGTGTGTGTGTGTGTGTGTGTGTGTGTGAAATGTCCCATCCAGGCAAATCCATGGCGTCAGGAAATAGGTTGCTGCGGGTTGTGGTGGGGGGAAGGGGTTAGGGAGTGATTTCTGCTAATGGGGAGGGATTTCGTTTTGGGGTGACAAACCACCCTACAATTAGATACTAGTAATGGGTCTGTAACTCTGAATATACTAAAAGCCACTGGATTTTATGCTTTAAAAGGTGAATTTTATGGTGTGTGAATTAAATCTCAATAATACTGTTATTATTATTATTTTTTTTTGTAGAGACAGAGTCTCACTTTTTCACCCTCAGTGGAGTGCTGTGGCGTCACACAGATCATAGCAACCTCCAACTCCTGGGCTTAGGCGATTCTCTTGCCTCAGCCTCTTGAGTAGCTGGGACTACAGGTGCCCGCCACCACGCCCGGCTATTTTTCTGTTTTGCCATTCGGCTGAGGCTGGGTTTGAACCTGCCACCTTTGGTACATGGGGCCGGTGCCCTACTCGATGAGCCACAGGCGCCGCTCAGTACTGTTATTTTTTAAAAAGCTGGGCAAAACAAAGATAAGTAATTATCTTTCTGGCCAACGTATTTCTTCTCCCTGAAGAATGAAAACTTCTCTTGTATTTTCATGCCTTTTATAATCTCCCAGCCCCATCTGGCTGACTTATCTGTCCAGCACAAGGGGGATGGTACCCCGGGCTCATGGTTACACTTGGGGGCCAACAAAGTGCTTTAATGCTTTCTAATATCAGAAAAAAATTTAATGTAACGCAGTCTGGATGATGTTCACTTTTATACTCACAGCCACAAGCTAGTGCCGGGTACTACACTGCATACGGGGGTATCGTGGTGGGTAAGATGCTGGTTTCTGCCCTTGTGGGGCTCGCTCACTGCTAGTGAGAGCGGTAAGCAGAAAGCTAGGCAGATCAGCCTGCTCTAACAACTGCAAATAAAACCAGCGTCCTCTGAAAGTACTGAATTGCAGCTCGAGAGGGAGGAGGCATTTTAGTTCTGGACTCTGCAGGAAAAGGTGCAGTTAGAGGAAGGAAAGAAATTTCTAAACAGAAGAGAAAACCATGCAAAAAAGCTTTGAGTAGCTCAGCGCCTGTGGCTCAACGGGTTAAGGCACCAGCTATGTACACCTGATCTGGCAGGTTCGAATCCAGCCTGGACCCATCAAAACAACAATGACGGCTGCAAACAAAAAATGGCCGGGAGTTGTGGCGGGTGCCTGTGGTCCCAGCTACTTGGGAGGTGGAGGCAAGAGACTCGCTTGAGTCCAGGAATTGGAAGTTGCTGTGAGCTGTGATGCCACAGCACTCCACCCAGGGTGACAGCTTGAGGCTCTGTCTCAAAAAAAAAAAAAAAAAGCTTTGAGTGCCTTAGAGAGTTGGAGAGGGGCCCTATTTACGTGTATTTACCACTCTTCTTTCTCGCCCAGCATTGGTCTAACTCAGAGTTTCTCAACCTCAGCACTCTTGACCATCTGGGCAAATTTAAGTTCTGTGCTTTTAAATTTTCCCTCCAGGAACCCGGGTTGCCACACACATTTCAAACACCAGATTGCTCACTTTGCCATGCATAGCAACACCCTCTGTCTAAACTTTCTTTGTAATAATACTTCCACTTAATTGTCAAGCCAATTTTCATTGCAGTTGCTGTAAAGCAATTATGGAAAATGCGAAGTGGAGAATGGAAATCTTCTGTTGGTCCTTGGTTATGTATTAGTCATTCAGAGGAATCATGACACTCAAGTTGATTTTTTTTAAGCATTTCTGTTAAAATGAAAAGCCAAAAGTGAAAGAAAATATATTTTTTTCACAATCCCTCCTAAGAATATACCCAAAGACTTTTGCCCCACTCTCTCTCCAGAGTTTGTGGTTTCAAGTTCGGGAAACTCTGCTTTAAAACAATGTCATTTTACATGAGGATTCTGTTTCAGAGAAATTGGAAAGAACTAAAGCTCTTGAAATGAATTAATGAAATAGTTGGCCCTGGAATCTAAAGAATATTGGCTTCACTCCAAATTCACGTGCAGCTTTTTATGTCTTAAAATACCTGCCCAACTACTAAGCTACTTCAGTTATAGAATCCATCTGGGCGTAGTCACCTTGGTTGAGATGAAATAGGGCTTAACTGTAAAAAGGGATGAGTAGAAAAAGGTGCATTGTAATGAAAACTACGCTTCCAGGGGAGGAACAAAGAAAACATGAAACAAGAATTACACATTACAACTTTTCAAGTTAAAGGTGGTTCTTTGAGATGCTTCCAGGAAGGGTGGCGTGTCAGGAGTTTAGAGGACTTTCCCACAGCAGGGAACGGGTGACTTGGGCCATTTTAGGAAGGGGTTGTCTATGTTTGTAATCAGATGCCAATAATAATAATAATAATAATAGTAATAATAATGATAATAGGTTCCAAAGGTGGTCTAATTTTTCAATTCTAATCTAATTCTCCTATCTAATTTAAAAAGATGCTATAACATGTAATTTCAGTCTGAAGACCCTTAAGTACCTCACTTTCTTTTTCGAGACAGAGTCTCACTATGTTGCCCTAGGGAGAGTAGCGGTGGTGTCACAGCTCACAGCAACCTCAAACCCTTGGGCTTAAGGGATTCTCTTGCCTCAGCCTCCCAAGTTAGCTGGGACTACAGGCGCCTGCCACAGCACCCAGCTATTTTTTTTGTTGTTGCAGTTGTCACTGTTGTTGGGCAGGCCCTGGCTGGGTTCGAACCAGCAGCCTCAGTGTATGTGGCCGGCAGCCTAGCCACTGTGCTACGGGCGCCGAGCAGAGTACCTCACTTTCTTAGGACTCATTTAACTTTTCACATTAACTCCTAATCTCAGAGGTCCAGCCAGGGGCCACAGCAGGGGCAGGCAAACTACGGCCCACAAGCCTGCTTGTGTATGGCCTTTGAGCTAAGAATGATTTTCACATTTTTAAATGGTTGAAATACTTCAAAAGAAAAATAATATTTTTTGATGTGGAAAGTTCTATGAAATTCAAGTCTCAGTGCCTCCCAATGAAGTCTGATTGGTGCACAGCTGCACCCACTCTCCTACTTTCCTGCTGCCCCAGCAGAATTGAATAGTTGTTACGGAGGCCAAATAGCACACACAGCTGAAAATATTTACTGTCTGACCCTTTAGGGAAAAAGTTTGCTGACTTCTGGTTTGGGGCCAAAGGTCTTCAAATTGGGGTACTTGGGAATATACACAATTTTTTCAAGAGGAACAAAGGTGTGATTAAGGAAATCACTTCATGGATACTCAACCTTTAGATGCACTTTTCCCTAAAATTGCTCACCTAAGCACACACCCATACAGTAGAATCTCTGTAAGTTGACCACCCAAGGGATTGTAACTAACTCGTCAACATATGGAAGTGGTCAACATAGGAGCTAGGCCTGCTGTACCGATACATACATGTCTGGTCTATGAGAATTACGTCATCTTAAGGAGTGGTCAGTGTAGGGAGGTGGTCAACTATGGAGGTTCTACTGTATCACTGTGAGGTAAAGCATGACCTAAGCTGTTAAATGCAAAGAACAAGTATTAATATATAAGAAAAAAAGATAAAATGGACAAAGAACATAGAAGGATCATAAACTTGTGCACATCAAACAACACAGGGCAAAACATCACGAAACAGGACACCCTGGTAATACGAGAAAAGCTTGATTAAAATATCACAACCCCAGGGAGAGGTTTTAAAATACTTCTTTCAAACTTTGCCAAGTAGACAGAAACTAAGAGGGGACTAGAGGAATTAAGTAACAAAGTCAACTTGATCTGTAAAATTTCGAACTCTACGGAGACTATATACTTTTCTCTGATATTCACCAGACATTTATAGAAATTGGTCATGTGAATGGCGGTACAGAAAACTATTAAATTTAAAAAGCATATAGTTCACAGGTGACCTTCTCAGACCCTAACCCAGTAATATCAGAAGAGAAAAGTCGAAATACAGCTTTCCAAATTGTAACTGTAGGCGGATCTCAATTTATTGCCCTTGACTTTGCTGTGCTTCTCAGAGGCTGCTTTTTACAAGTTGAGGGTTTGTGGCAACCCTGTGTCCAGTCAGTCTGAGTACAGTTTCTCTAACAGCGTGCACTTACTTTGTGTTTCTGTGTTGCTTTTTGGTAATTCTCACAATATTTTCAACTTTTTCACCATAATCTTAGCAGGGTATCCCCAAAGTCACTATATTGGATAAATCACAGATTATCTTGGAATGTGTTTGCCATCAGTGGGAGCGAAGACTTTGCCTGTGTGTGTGTAGAAAGAGATAGCCTGGCTCAGCGCCTGTAGTTTAGTGGCTAGGGTGCCAGCCACATACACCAGGGCTGGTGGGTTTGAACCCAGCCCGGGTCTACCAAACAATGACAACTACAACAATAAAATAGCTGGGTGTTGTGCCTGGCGCCTGTAGTCCCAGCTACTTGGGAGGCTGAGGCAAGAGAATCGCTTAAGCCCAAGAGTTTAAGGTTGCTGTAAGCTGTGACGCCACAGCACTCAGTAGAGGGTGACATAGTGAGACTCTGTCTCAAAAAAAAAAAGAGATGGCCAACATATAGAGGATGTTTTGTAAATATTTTGTAAAATTTTGTAATGGATATGAATAAGTAAAGGCATACTTAGTTACAAGTTCCTACTTTCCCTATGGAAGTGGACTTCTGGGCGCCCCACGTGGATGACAGCACATGTGTTTACAACGTGGTTAATCAGTTATGGCTGGTGATCTGTGATCAGTGAGCCTTGATATTATTGTCACCACTGTTTTAAGGTGCCGTGAACTGCACCCATACGTATGTAGAACAAACATAACCCACAGACACATATTCTGCCTGCTCCACCAACCGGCCAGCCCTGCAGTGCTTTTCCTCTCATTGGTCCCCCCTATTCCCTAAGAAACAATGGTCCTGAAAATAGGCCAAATAATAACCCCACAATGAACTCTAAGTGTCCAAATGAAAGGGAGTGCTGCGCGTATCTCATTTGAAATTAAAAGCTAGGCATGATCGAGCTTAGTGAAGAAGGCAGGTTGAAGGCGGACACAGGCTGAAAGCTAAGTCTCTTGCACCACAGTAGCCAAATTCTGAACGTAACGAAATAGTTCTCGAAGGAAATTACAAAGTGCTTCCCCAGCGAGCACATGAATGATAAGAAAGCAAAACAGGCTTATTGCTGGGACAGAGAAAGTCTGGGGGGGTGGGGGGGCTGGATGGAAAATCGATCAGCCATGAGAGTCCCTTAAGCCAAAACCCAATCCAGAGCAAGGTCCGAACTCTGTTCAGGTCTATGAAGGCTGAGAGAGGAGAGAACTGAAAAAGAAAAGTTTGAAGCCAGCAAGAGGTTGATTCATGAGGCTTAAGGGAAGAGACCATGTCCAGAACATAAAAATGCAGGATGTAGGAACCCCAGCAAGTTCTCAGATCCAGCTAAGATCACGGATGAAGGTGGCCAAGCTACACAACAGATTTTCAATGTAGATGAAACAGCACCTATTGGAAGAAGCTGCCACCTAGGACTTTTATAACGAGAGAGGGAAAGTCAATGGTTGGTGTCCAAGCTTCAAAGGACGGCTAACTCTCTGGTCAGGGGCTAATCAGCTGGTGGCTTTAAGCTGAAGCCAAGGCTTATTTTACTATTCCAAAATCCCAGGACCTGGGCGGCACCTGTGGCTCATCGAGTGGGCAGCGGCCCCATATACTGAAGGTGGCACGGTTGAGACCGGCCTCCGTGGAACTGCAAAACAGAAAAATAGCTGGGCGTTGTGGTGGGCGCCTGTAGTTCCAGCTACTTGGGAGGCTAAGGCAAGAGAATCACCTAAGCCCAGGAGTTGGAGGTTGCTATGAGCTGTGTGACGCCACGGTACTCTACCGAGGGCGATAAAGTAAGACTCTGTCTCTACAAAAATTAAAAAAAAAAAACCAAAATTCCAGGACCTGTAAGAAGTATGCTAAATCTACTCTGCCTGTGCTCTAGCAATGGAATAATAGAGCCTGGATGAGAGCACATCTGTTTACAACACAGTTTATTGAATATTTTAAGCCCACCGTTGAAATGCACTGCTTAGAAAAACAATTCCTTACAAAAGATCACTGGTCATTGACGTGGTACTTGGCCACTCACCTAAGAGCTCTGAGTGAAATGTACAAAAAGATGAATATCGTTTCCATGCCTGCTGACACAACACCCGTTCTGCAGTCCACAGATCAAGGAAGAATTTTGACTTTCTAATCTTACTATTTAAGAACTACATTTTGTAAGGCTACACCTGCCATAAATACTGATTCCTCCGATGGATGTTCTGGGCAAAACAAATTGAAAACCTTCTGGAAGGGATTCGTGATTCTAGATGCCATTAAGAACATCTGTGATTTATGGGAGGTCAAAATATCAACGTTAACAGGAGTTTGAAAGAAGTTGATTCTTTCATGAATGACTTTGAGGGTTGCAAGACTTCAGTATAGGAAGTAACTGCAAATGAGGTCGAAGAAGCAGGAGAACTAGAACGAGAGATGGAGGCTGAAGAGGGACAAAATTCCTGCAATGTCACAGTATCACTTGAATGGACGAGGAGCTGCTTCTTGTAGACAAGTAAAACAAGTGTTTTCTTGAGATGGAATCTACTGCTGGTGAACATGGTGTGAGCATGGTTGAAATCACAAGAGTTTAGCATAACATAAATTTAGTTGATAAAGCAGTTTCAGGGGTCTGAGAGGATTGGCTCCAACTTTAAAAGAAGTTCTACGGTGGATTAAATGGTATCAAATAGGATTGCATGTTACAGATTTGTAAGCAATAAAATAGTTTATAATTAAGTATGGGCTTGGGTCTGTAGCTCAAGCGGCTAAGGCACCAGCCACATACACCAGAGCTGGCAGGTTCAAATCCAGCCCGGGCCTGCCAAACAAAAATGACAACTACAACCAAAAAATAGCTGGGCATTGTGGTGGGCGCCTCTGGTCCCAGCTACTTGGGAAGCTGAGGCAAGAGAATTGCTTAAGCCCAGGAGTTTGAGGTTGCTGTGAGCTATGACACCACAGCACTCTACCCAGGGTGAGTAGCTCTACCCAGAGCTTGAGGCTCTGTCTCAAAAAAAAAAAAACCCCAAAAAGTAAGTACATTGTGGCTGGGCATGGTGGCTCATGCCTGTATCCCTAGCACTCTGAGAGGCCGAGGCAGGTGCATTGCATGAGTTCACGAGTTGGAGACCAGCCTGAGCCAGAGGGAGACCCTGTCTCTAAAAATAGCTCGAGTGTAGTGGCAGGTGCCTGCAGTCCAAGCTACTTGGGAGGCTGAGGCAAGAGAATCACTTGAGCTTAAGAGTTCGAGGTTGCTGTGAGCTGTGACTCCACGGCACTCTACCAAGGATGACAGAGTGAGGCTCTGTCTCAAATAAATAAATAAATAAATAAAATACAAAATAAATAAATAAAGTATATACATTGCTTTTTTTGATACAATGCTATTGTACAATTAATAGACTATGGGCAGGAAAAGACTCGTGTGACTCACTTTATTGTGGTCGTCTGAAACTGACCTGGTAATATCTCTGAGGTATGCCTGTACTTGAAAAATAGGAAATATACCTTTATACGACCCCTGGATTCTGCCCTCTGTGCAAACCAACCAACCAATCAAGCGAGCAATCATAAAACCAAAATCACAGAGTATCTAGAAATTTACGAAAAGGACATATCCTATAAAAGTTTATAGGGATGTGGATGTCAGGAAAAATTTTAAATGATTTTGAAGCACGCAGAAAAGGTGACTGAGTGTCCTATCAGTTCCCAGATCTGGTTGTCAGATCTATAGAGGATAGTGCCTTTTATTGTCTTTGAGCTATCATACACTTTGTGGGTCACGGAAACACGTAATAATGCAAATACCATATCCACAGGTCTGCGAAAGGATTGTGTCTGATGTAACGCAACTGATTCTCACTCTCAAGATGTTGACCGGTTTTGCATCTGCTTGTAAGTTCACTGATTACGCATTTGTTCAGTTCTCCTTTGAACTTGTTACTGGTTCCCTCTTTAATTAATCAATGAAATAAAATCCTTGACACATGTTCATTTTATATTTGTATGACAGTCATGGTTTTAGCTTTTTAAAAAATATCTTTTAACATAGGTTAAGGCATAATGGAAAACAGGTAGCTTTAAATGTTTTTATTATTAAAGGCTGAATAAGTGAACTTAAGAGAGAGCATTAGAATGAGAATAACAAGAAAAACTGAAAGAAAAGCCAAGAAAAGAATTATTAAAGATTAAAAACTGAAAGCTGAAAAAAGCCAAATGGAAAAGGGAGAAAGAAATTTCACTCGAATGCAAATGACTAAATAAACAAATCTTTGGTATCTAAGTAGAAGAATAAAAATACTAACAAATCTACACTAGCAACAAGAAAGTTTATAGACCCTCAAATGTTGAAGATATTAAACTAATTTATTTAGAGACAGAGTCTCACTTTGTTGCGCTCGGTAGAGTGCCGTCACGTCAGAGCTCACAGCAACCTCAAACTCTTTGGGCTCCAGAGATTCTCTTGCTTCAGCCTCTCGAGTAGTGGGGACTACAGGCACCTGCTACAATGCCCAGCTATTTTTTGTTGTTGTAGTTGTTATTGTTGTTTGGCAGGCCTGAGCTGTGTCCCAACCCACCAGCCCCAGGGTATGTGGCCAACGCCCTAGCCGCCACGCCAATATTAAACTATTTTAAAGAGCATATTAAATGAAATAATAAGATTACAGATATGGAAATTTGGAGCAAAATGAATTTTTTTCTCTTGCAGAATAAATGTAAATTGTTAAAATTGATCCAGATGAAGATACAACTTGAACAGACCAATGAGTCAAGAAAAATACTGGAAAGTTTCTTAAGGCTGACGAATGAAAAGGGTACTGGTCTCAATAATAGGATGGATAATTTCCCAGATAAACTATTGCAGGTCATTAAAAAGGAAGAAAAGAACTCTAATTTATTTTTAGAACAGCACAATCTAAACTAAATAAAAATCTGGCTGGCAACTGGCTCATGCCTATAATCCCAGCACTCTGGGAGGCCACGGCAGGTGGATCACTTGAGCTCAGGAGTTTGAGACCAGCTTCTGCAAGAGCAAGGCCCCCTACATAGCAGAATGAATCTACTAAAAATAGAGGAAAAAAGAAATAAAATCAGCAAAAATCAGAGCTACTTGCCCCCCACAAAATTCGACATTAACTGCACTTATGTGCAGACATGTGTTGCTTATGTGGGGGAGACCAACTCTGAGAAATATGTTCGAAGGCTATTTCATCGCTGCGCTGTGTTAGCATTTGATTCTATGAGTGTTGGTCAGAACACAGAAAACTTAAACTTATTTAACCTTATTTATTTTGGGTAAGGAGAGAATAAGGAAGGGCTAGAGGTGGTTGGCTTGGTTTTTATACAATTTTGTATATCATTTATTGCAAGGCATGAGTTTTGCTGTTGTTGTTTGTAAAAAAAGAAAAAACAATCTAAAACGCCAAACCAATTATTTGTGTCTGAGTATGTATGTGTGTGTGTATGCATATGTATGTGTGTGTATGTATATGTACGTGTGTGTGTGTATTCACATATGGAGGGCAGCTGGTTGGCGGCGATACAAGGATATGAAAAGAAATATTGAATGTAAAAAGAAAATGATATGACTAATACAGTCTGAACTGTAACTGGAGGGGAAAACATATATATGTAGGCACACACAAAAAAATTGAAATGAAGTCCATCAAAATGGGCACAGTGTTTGCATCTGGGTAGTAAGATTATTACTTTTTTTTTTCTCAATAATATTCTGGGGCGGAACCTGTGGCTCAATGGGTAGGGCGCCAGCCCATATACCGAGGGTGGTGGGTTCAAACCTGGCCCCCCACCAAACTGCAATGAAAAAATAGCCGGGCATTGTGGCGGGCTACAATTGTAGTCCCAATTACTCGGGAGAATGAGGCAAGAGAATCGCCTAAGCCCAGGAGTTGGAGGCTGTTGTGAGCTGTGTGACACCACAGCACTCTACTGAGGGTGACAAAGTGAAACTCTGTCTCTACAATAACAACAAAAAATTCTGCTTCTCGGCTCAGCTCCCACAGCACAGCAGTTAGGGCACATACACTGCAGGGTTGGCAGGTTCAAACCCGGCCCAGGACCTGCTAAACAACAATAAAACAACAACAACAACAAATAGCTGAGCATTGTGGCGGACACCTATAAGTCCCAGCTACTTGGGAGGCTGAGGCAAGAGAATCGTTAAGCCCAAGAGTTGGAGGTTGCTGTGAGCTGTGATGCCACGGCACTCTACCCAGGGTGACAGAGTGAGACTCTGTCTCAAAAATAAAAAAAAAATTGTGCTTCTCATATTGTATATCTTAAATACACATTATATTTATAATCAGGGAAAAAAAAATCCTTTGAAGTTGAAAAGGGACACTGTGGGGGGAAAAGAGAGATGTGGAAAACAGGCTTGTAACAATAAAAGTTTCCCAGGTAAAATTCCACAGCTGAGCAGTTTCCTATAAGAAATCTAAAGCAGTTTCCAGTTAAGTCTAAAGAGATGGAATTATTCACATCACTAACATTGTACACGGTGAGCCTTTTCTGTTTCTTCCCAACACTGTAGTTACCAACTCATTATTACCACTGCTGATAAAGAAACAAGGAAATTCTGGCAGATAAAATAGACCAAGTCATCAGAATTGTGTTGGAATCCCAAGGATCAAAGCAAGAGAGGAAACAAACGGAGATCTAACTCTATAGCTATTCCTAAGGGAAGTGAACTTTGAATTTCTAACAGGCAAATCATCAACGTTTCTAAAGCTACCATTTTGTATTTCCCTAGTTTATGAATATTAAAAAAACTTCATGTAAAATGGAGACGATTGGCATAATTTTGATTAAATAAGTTTCGTGTCAGGAAACAAAGTGTTAACAACTCTAGTAAAAATGTATCTAAGTATTCTGGTAACATTCTAAACACGTGTCTCTCACAAGAGTAACCCCCCCCTCCTTATCAATCCACGCTGACACCAGAAATCAGAGATTTCAGACAACCCTAGACAAAGAATGGTCGAAATATGGGTAATTGTAGCTTGCTCTCTGGTGCCACCTACTGAGGAAACAGAGCACAATTTGAATTTGAATTTTCTTCTCCCCCCACAAATCCCATGTTTTGGAAAAACCTAGCTGCCTTCGCAATTCGCTCATTGAACCCTGGATCTGCACAGATATCAATATCAAAATAAACAGTATTCTAGAAAATTCTGTCTTAGTTGTTAGTAGGAACTTGCATCATATTTGCACCATTTGGATGTCGAGACTGTCAGTCTGAAGTTTCAAAATAAAATGATAGTTGGATGGATCACTTTAGGTATTGCATATATTTAATTTAACTGTGAAAGGGGTAAGATATTTGTGTGATGTTTATGAGAGCACTAAACACTTTTGCTGCTTGTAGTTCTCCTTAATTATATAATGATTTATGTAATTATCCCAACATCATACCTTGACTCTAAAGAATCATTAACATTCAGTGTATTTTAATCAGAGATTAATTTATTAGGGAATCATTCCTTTTATGCTTATCAGCACTAAATTTTTTTGGTGGGGATCAAGTATCCATGTAATGTTATGCAGAAAATGCTCCTTCATGCCTACAGATTTCTATTTACGTACTAAGACACGAATACCCCAAACTCTGGAGATTATTTCATAATAGGACAAAAGAGAATGGAAAAAGGACCATCTACTACCCAATTTTAATGGGAAGGAAAAAAAAAAACCAAAACCCTTTATTAGAGGTGGAAATCAAGTTGGAAACAAACAAACAAATATATTCACTATTTAATGCATTTAATTCCAACTCTTCATTGGAATCATCTTGGTAACATTATTCCGCAATTAACACGGCGATTCTGAGGTGGTCTCCAAGTTGTTACAGTGTTAAAAAATTATAGTAAGCAGTATAAAATTACAATTTATTACAGAAGGGGAGATTCACAACACTCCTTAAAAACAATAAGAGCAAACCTCTTGAAGAGTTCTACTTAGGATTTTTCTTTCTTCTCCCTTTGTTTTTCTTTTAAATCATTCGTTTTATCTCTTGTTTTTTTAAGTGCTTAATCCGGTATGGAGTCAGCTGGGCAGAGCAAAGCCGGGTGGGCTGCCCCCTGAATGATGGAGAAAGTCTGCTTGGGTAGTTCTTGCTGCGAAGAGGAGAATATAGGGGGAGCCGAGGTGGCCACCGTGATGTCCTGGCCACCGTCGCTCACCACCGTGACTTCAGCCGTCCCTTCCTGAATCAGAGCATTAAGGCCTTCAAAGTCAGTGCAAGTGATTCCCGAGCTGGTGATGAAAGTCTGGTTGCCCGAGCCTTCCTGGGGGCCGCCCGGGGCCGTGGGGATCAGAGTCTGGTGCAGGGTGGCTCCGTCCGTCTGGTCGTGAGCGGTCAGCAGCACAGCCGGCTGGGTCATGGTGCCTGCCTCGCTCGGACACCCCGAGGCCGGAGGAGGCGCGATCAGACTGACCTGGCGTAAGATCTGCAGCCGGCCGTTCCCCGGGAGCTCCTCTGGGCTCTGGGCCACCAGCGCGGGCGGCACGATGTTCACCGCGGCCGCGGCGGCCTGGACGATAGTGTTGGCCTGGGGCACCTGATGCCCTACGATGATCTTGACTCTTCCCTCGCTGAACTGCGGCACTTGGCTGGGCTGCAGCGGCACCTGGAGGTGGCCCACGGTGAGGGGCGCAGCCGGCTGCTTGCCAGGGTCGATCTGGAACTGCAGGACGGTCACGTCCGAGTTCTTGCTCTCGCTGTACTCACTGTGCTGTCGCTTGTGGCTGCGGAGCGAATCCTCCCGCATGAACGAGGCGTCGCAAATGTCACAGTGGAAAGTCTTCTTGGCGTCCAGCCTAGCGACCTGCCGGCCGCTCTGCCTGCCCGTGTCCTTCCTCTCCGGAGCCTCGGCCTTGACCACGTCCGCGTGGAACTTCTTCATGTGCTTGCTGAGGTTGCTGGGCTGCTTGGTGTCGAAGCTGCAGTGGCTGCAGCGGAAGGGCCGGTCCGCGCAGTGGGTGCGCGCGTGCACGCGCAGGGCGGCCTTGCTGGAGCAGGAGTAGCTGCACTCCGAGCACTTCTCCGGATGCTCAGACTGGTGCACGCGGCTGTGCTTCCGGAGGGTGGCTTTGCTGTCACCCAGGAAGTCGCAGTGCGGACACTTGAAGTTATTCCCGCTGTGCTTGATGCGGATGTGCGACTTGAGGTTCCCCTTCATGGTGCAGCGGACACTGCAGAACTCGCACTTGAAGGGCTTCTCCCCTGAGTGCACCCGCATGTGCCTTTTCAAGTCCGAGCTGATTTTGAACTTGGCGCTACAGAGCCAGCACTGGAAGGGGGCATCCCCTGTCAACACAAGGTGAGTTTCGATAAGAACAGGCAGGCAACAACCACAGCGGATCCCCCCGAAGCACATAGCAGACACTCTCTTATACCAAGGCCGGCCGTGGAGACCTCCTAACTGCGGCTCCTAGAAGCCCCGGAAAGAAGAAGCCTCTTCTTTCTCCAGACCTAAACCACTACCGCCTTCATACGACCCAGAAGAAAAACGGGAGATTGGACAAGAGGTATTTAATTGTCCCCAATAAAATACCATGTGTAAATATGCTTTTTATATTCTTTAAAAAACTCAAAAGCTACGATTCCTACGTTCATGCACCAGCGCTGGTACATAATGGTTCGCACTTGTATACTTTTGCATAATCTGTGGATTTCTTTTTTTCTTTTTGAGGGGGGGGACAGAGTCTCACTTTGTCACCCTTGGTAGAGTACTATGGTGTGATAGCTCACAGCAACCTGCAATTCTCCGGCTCAAGCAATTCTCTTGCCTCAGCCTCCCAAGTAGCCGGGATATAGGCGCCTGCCACAATACCCGGTTATTTTTTTTAGAGGGAGGATTTCACTCTTGCTCAGGCTGGTCTCCAACTCCTGAGCTCAAGCAGTCCGCCCATCTCGTCCTCCCAGAGTGCTAGGATTACAGGCATGAGCCACCCCGCCCGGCCCTAATCCGTAGATTTTGACTCTTACGTGTTGTAACAGATTTTCATGTGGGTTACTCATCTGAGCATTCTTTTTACATTGATTGAAACACCCAGCTTCTGCTTCATGAAGATTTTAATAAAGATGCGTTTATTGCACAAAATTTATTTATCCCACATTGCCAGCTGTGATCTATGTTTGTGAAGTTACAAAATCTAGCTGCTTAATTTTTTGAAAAATTCGTATTTACTAAAAGATGAACGGGAGGGGTGAAACTGCAAACATCTGAATGGACACACTATTTCAAATCTCTTTCCTTAATGTAAACCAAGTCCTAATTATCTGTGGCAATGGTAATCCAAGCAA
The DNA here is from genome assembly GCA_963573935.1 of Arctocebus calabarensis. Lineage (NCBI taxonomy): Eukaryota > Metazoa > Chordata > Mammalia > Primates > Lorisidae > Arctocebus > Arctocebus calabarensis. The sequence goes on along the minus strand of CAUYON010182083.1, from coordinate 49,988 downwards.
ATTGGTTATACCCTTCCCCATTTCAATATCACTTAAGTAAGTGAAATAACAGCAGCCAATAGTCTTCAGTTGCTTCCAGAATGGCAGAGATCTCCACAAGAATGGTTTCATTGGGCACTGATAAGATCCCCCTGAGATGAGTACTATTCACAACACTATTTTTACCACAATTAGAAAGATGAGAAGACTGAGGGCCAGGGAAACATAGAACTTGTTCAAAATCACCTAGTTGTACCAGGCAGAGCTTGGATTCCAAGCCAGGCTAACTCTGAAGCTGGTAATCTTAGATGCATATAACTGATGCTTGCATTCTTAGACCATAAACTCAAAAGACTGGGATTGCTCGCCCCAATCCTGGATTTGTGGGCATAGGGCCTACAACATCCCCATGATGTTTGCTTAAGACATGCAAATAGATAAGGCAAGGAGCAATTTAACAAGCTTCTAGAAAATTGAGAAGCCTAAACCTAAACAACACTTTGTGTGATTAAATACCACCAAGATCATGCATACCACAATTAATAAAAAACAGTAAGTTATAGCCTATCTACCAAATCTTGCCCACAACCTGTTTGTGTAAATAAAGTTTTATTAAAACACAGCCATGCCTATTTGTTGACATATGGTTACTTTCACTCTATAATGGCAGAGGTGAGCAGTGGTGACAAAGAATGTGTGGCCCACAAAGCTGAAAAGAGTTACAATCTGGCCTTTTCCAGAAAAAGTTCACTTTTTCTGCTTCAGAATATTATTCTTAACCCTTTTTATGTAGTGGCCCCTTTCTGACAGTTTCATGAAGCCCATGGAATCCTTCTCAGATAATGTTTCAAATGTACAAAATAAGCTAAAATGAAAACAATAAGAACATAAAAGAAACTATATTAAAGTAGTGGTTAAAAGAAAAAAAAATTGGCCAATGCATGTGCTTTACTAACGCATTAAATAATAAGGCTTAGCGGCGGGTCTAGAAACAACAGCAATTTCTAAATAAAGAAGAGTGTAAAAGATATTTTGGCCTATCTGTAACAATTATTGTAAAAAGATTTGTGATTTTTACTGGTGACAAGTTCACATGCACTATTACCAGCTTGGTTGTCTATTTTCATAATTGAAGAATGTCAAACTTCAGTACAGGTTAGTGGAAACGAAGATGTAATATTTCTTTCCATCCAAGTTCATGGATCTCCCTCCCAAATTTTAATCATGGATTTCTTGGGGGAAGGGGTCTGAGGACCCAGAATAAGAAACACTACTCCAGAACGTCCTAGTAGGTTTACCAGTGATATCCTTGCCAAAATTAATAGTGACAGTTTTCATTGTTTTGGGGCAATTTGCATAGCTGAAATCTAGAGAAACCTGATAACCAAATCTCATAGCTAAATTGCAGAGCTTAATAACACTTTTTGACATGAAAGCAAAAGTCTTCAACCTTTTCCTTTTTTTCTTTTTTTTTTTTGGAGATAGAGCCTCAAGCTGTCGCCCGGGATAGAGTGCTGTGGCATCCCAGCTCACAGCAACCCCCAACTCCTGGGCTCAAGTGATTCTCCTGCCTCCGCCTCCCAAGTAGCTGAGATTACAGGTGCCTGCCACAACACCCAAGTATTTTTTTTTTTTTTTTTTGGTTGCAGCCGTCATTGTTGTTTGGCAGGCCCAGGCTGGATTCGAACCTGCCGGCTCAGGTGTATGTGGCTGGTGCTTTAGCTGCTTGAGCCACAGGAGCCGAGCCACCTTTTTCTTTTTCTTTAGTCATAAATTTATGTCTTCCATGAGCCATATTTTTCACAGTCCCATTGGCCTGTAAGCTTCAAAGCTAATGACTGTGTTCATTCTTGCCCACTACCTGATTTCTACAACGTCTGGCGCATAGGGAGGTTTAAAGATTATTGAATGAATAAGTAATTTAAGCTGACAGATCTTTCTTGAGTTCAGGTTGCTACTAAAGCAACTGATGATGTAGTCTGTCAAATCAATGCAGGAGTAAAAACAGAATTCTATTAATTTAAAATTCTACAAGTGCCACAGATTTGTAACAGGGAAAATGAATGTTCCGTGGAGACAATGCATAAAAGGCACACATTTAAATTTTTATTTATTTATTTAGACAGAGTTTCACTATGTTGCCCTAGGTAGAGTGCCGTGGCATCACAGTGCACAGCAAGCTCAAAGTCTTGGGCTCAAGCGATTCTCTTGCTTTAGTCTCTCAAGTAGCTGGGAGTACAGGCGCCTGCCACAACACCCTGCTATTTTTTGTTGCAGTTGTCATTGTTGGTTAGCTGGCCTAGGCAAGGTTTGAACCTGCCAACTTTGGTGTATGTGGCTGGCACTGTAACCACTGTGCTACGGGTATTGAGCCCACATTTAAATTTTTAGAAAACATAACTTTCCCAGACCAATTTAAAGATGCTACTATAAATGTTAAGTTCATCCTTGTAAGTAACATCATAAATGAATCCTTCAGTTTCTCTAATTTAGGCTGGGGGAAATTTCCAAAGACAATCAGTTGGGTATCAATCACGCAATGTCTTAATTTCTTATAGTATATTCCAGAAAAGTTCCCAAATCTCCCCGTCTCCTCTCCCTCTTGTGGTGTAGCCTCTGCCAAGTGTGTCATTATTCATGCTCTTCCAAAACATGGGATGACCTGCCATGACCCACAGCAAATAGCTCAACCATGTTATTGAATTTGGCCAATGGTATGTTGGGTAACTTGACACAAGTACTGACTTGAAATGGGATTGTGTTTTTGGGCTTGCTTGCAACTTGGTCATTGCCATGAAGAGGTCCATCCTGATCTAGCCTGCTGGTCCTAAGAGAAGGATGACAGATTCCACAGGCAAGGCCAGTGAACAGCCAACCCACCCATACTCTGAAATGACACCTGCTGATCCCCAACATGGGAACAGAAGAGGCATATTATTATATCTCTTGATGTTTTGTGGGTTTTTATTATGCCGCATCATTGTGACAAGAGATGACTGATACAGATGTTGCTATCTAGGAATGTGGTGCTGCTGTAACACAGAACCAAATTATACAGCATTGGTTTTGAGACTGGGTAGCAGAGGCTGGAAAAATGGCAATGCACGCTAGTGAATGGCAAACATTTGGTAAAGCTGTCATCTGTGGCAGCTTAGAAGATAGGAAATGCACCCAATGAGTTTTGAACTTGAATAAAGAAATAAATTCTAGGCAGAGCAGAGAAAGTGTTTTATAAGCTGCATATGACAAAGTCTATAAGAAAGAGAGAAACAAAAAAGAACTAGCCATTTTACAAGCAGAATTTACAGAGAATAAAGACAGTCAAAGATGTGCTGGATGTAGCTTCTCATCTCCAGCCAGATTTTCAAAGTAAGAGAAATGCCTGAGCACAATGACCATATCAAAGGAATTGACCAGTGAAGAACAATGAGAAATGAGGGGTCTACATGTAAGGTTCTTTGTTAAAATCTCCAAAAGAATTAAGTTGGTGCCAAGAATGTTTTCTAAGATGCACTGTAGAGGGTTATATGGATATACAGGTGACTCACAAAGTTTTAAAGACAGGTCTACCAGCAAAACTGTCACCAGCTTAGACTAAAACAAAATATAAGAATTCGCTTTGAGTTCTTACCTCCCTCCAGCTTTTGTTAGGCTGGAAGTAGGGTAAGAAAGTTTTCAAAAGTACCTTTTTCGATTATTTTCAGAAGTGGCTTAGGAAAGTGATGCTAAAGATATTCCATAGGCAGATTCACAAACCAAAAGAGCTGAATAAAGGCCTAATGAAGAAACATTCCCTGGCCACTAAGTGAGAGGAACCTGGGAACGTTTGCCCAGAAGGGTTTAAAAAATGCTATGGACCAGTGACTGCCAATGCCTCCGAATCTCACCCTTTCAAACAGCAGAATTATTCCAATTATCTTGGCTTGGTTTTCCTACTGTATATTAGGTGTACAGTGACAGACAACTTGTCTTTTACTTTAATGTCTCTGGATGAAGAAAAGCCATATGTGGACCTGATGGAGATCACACGAGCCTGGTCTTTAAGCCTGATCCCGTGATTGGATGACACCTGTGGGGCTCTTGAGAAGGTGTAAGTGCACTTTGCATGTTGGAGAGATGTGAACGGTGGTGGGGATAGAGGTAGACTGTAATTGTTTGCAAAAATGGTCCCAATTCTTTACCCCTCCCTGAATCCCTGACCTTTGCCATGCAACCTTGTGGCGACCCGTCACTGTGGATGAGCTCAGTCCCATTCCTGACCCCAGGATCAACCATGTGACTTGCTGTAGCCAATGTGATCCGCACGGAGACTTGATATACAACCAGAGCCTTGAAATGGACCGACATGTTGGGGAAGGCTGGCTTATACCTCTGCCATCCTTGTGAGGAGAAGCTGGGGTTAGTCCATGGTCCCAGGAGGAGGGTGAGAGATGCCTAGAGCTGGGTTGCCTCAGCCCAGGCCAGAGCACAGCCAGCTAGCCTACAGCCAGAACTCCAGCCTAGGTCAAAAGACACCCTGCCTGCCCCTCACAGGTGAGTCAGCCAAACAAAGATGAACAGGTGTCTAGACAACTCTTTGCTGACCTGCAGTGTGAGCACAAATGCTGATTATATGAGACGCTGTGCACCTTCGTGCTTGTCACGCAGCATCACAGTATCAATAGCTAACTGATGCACAAGCCTAAGGTAAAACAAATGTAACGTGTGGAGTTACCTATCCTCCAGATTTTGCTATATGTTTTTTGATGAAGCTGTCTTATGCTGCATGAATCAGAGAATACTTAAAAAAATTATGGAAATGGCTGGGCCACTGGTTCACAACTGTAATTCTAGCACTTTGGGAGGCTGAGGCAGGTGGATTGCTTGCGCTCAGGAGTTTACAACCAGCCTGAGCAAGAGTGACACCCCATCTCTACTAAAAATAGAAAACAAACAAACAAACAAAAAAACTACCTGGGCATTGTGGTGGGTGCCTGTAGTCCCAACAACTCAGAAGGCTGAGGTTGAGGTTGCTGTGAGCTATGACACCACAGCACTCTAGTCTGGGGCAACAGAGTGAGATTCTGTCTCAAAAAAAAAAAATTATTGAAATGCCTAGCCATAATTTATTAATGATGCATTGCTTATGTCCGTATTTCATTTAGTGCACCTCCTCAATTATAAACTTTACTAGTGGATCAGTTATAGCTATACAATTATATAAAGTTATAAATGATGTCTTCCCCCTGTTTTACTGAGAAAAGCTCTTCTGGGCGGATTAAAAGCAGAACTGCAAACAATGGGATAAGCGCACGTCTCACCCATCTTCTCATATGATGACTACAGGTGCTTGTGACGTAAGCCACAGGAAGTCAGAAGCGCGGAGAGTGAACGCGAGGCGGGACTTACCGGTGTGGGAGCGCAGGTGTACGGTGAGCTGGCTGGAGTTGCGGCTGGCGTAGGGGCAGATCTGGCATTTGAAGGGCCGCTCGTCCGAGTGTATCCGCAGGTGCTTGCTGAGGCTGCTGCTGTCTGCTGCGGCGTAATCGCACGTCTTACACTTGTAGGGCTTCACACCTGTGTGGCACCTCATGTGTGTCTTCAGCTTGTCCTTCCTGCTAAAGCACTTGCCACAGACTTCACACTTGTGGGGTTTGTCTCCTTCAAACACACACACACAGATGGCAGCAGGAAACAAGATTCGAAAAGAAAAAAGCTTATTTCCTGCCACCTTAAGGAAAAAGCAGCATGTAACCACCAAAAAATATTCAGAAAACTGCAAAGTGCTGGGTGGATGATTGGCAAAGAGCTAACATCGTGGGGTGAGGGGGAGTTTCTTCTTCTATTTTTCTTATTGGTATTTTCTAATTTTTTTTTACAATGACTATGAATTCCTTACTAATTAAAAATCAAAGGCAACTAAAATAAAAATTTTAAGTATAGCTAAGTAAAATAAGAAACTGTTGATTGTCTCTTACATTCAATCTGTCTTTTTTCCTTTCCATAAGAGATGCAGCCTAAAATTAAGAATTCCAAAGTTTTGGCAGAGTTCATGGCTGACCAGCCAAAGACAATATTTCTCAGCCTCTCTTGCAGCTAGGTGTGATCCTGGGACTAAGCTTTCATCACTGCAATAGCAGAGAAAGTAAACATGTGTCTCTTCCATAAGAGGAAACTGCTAGCCTTTTACTTTTTCTTTTTCCCCTCTTCCTATCAGCTGTCAGGAAGACCTGGGGTAGAGTCAGCTGGTGAGGGCAGGTGAGTCGGCAGGTGTAAACAGCACACCTGCAGATAGTCAGGTCATGTGACCCAGCGAGGCAGGAGGAACTTAAGTTCATGGAGGATCTAGGGCAGAGCTTCTTATTTCTGTGCAGTTTTGTGAGGGAGACCCAAACTCTTTGAACTTTTAATCCTGTTTGAATTGGTGTTTGGGTTTCTTTGTTACACCGGCTTAATCTGAACTTCACTGATATACATGTCAACGTACCACCTGTGAACAACTGCTAACTTTTAATTATCATTTTTTTTTTTAGAGACAGAGCTTTTACTATATTGCCCAGGTTAGACTTAAAATTCCTAGCCTCGAGCAATCTTCCTACCTCGGCTTCCCAAGTAGCAGGGACTACAGGTGCACATACCCCATGCCTGGTTACTGCTAACTTTTCAATGTATTATATTTTCCAGTGATAATTTCTCGGCATCGTCCACTGCTCAGTAGTTCCTGTGGTCACTGCCCTGTATATTTGTGAAACTGGGTAGATGGTGGATGGGGAGGTAGCTTGATAGTTTCCACTCAGTTCTGCTGTAAAGAGCTGTTTTGCTATTGTACTCCCCCAAACCCAAGAGGTGATTAAGCACACCCCCTCTCTGAAAGTAACTTAGGTAATGACACCTCCTTGTCAACCCTTGGACTTGAACCTGTTGATGGAGATGCTTCATGCAGAATGCATCCTACAAACCCAAGCTAGGTCGTGTGTGGAAGATACTTTCTGAAGACTTGCAGAAATAGACTCCCACTTCACCATGCTCTCCCAGGCATCATTGATAATTATTGTACTTCACTCTTTCCATGACAATTATGCTCTGCTTGATGAATGGGACATCACCATATGACACCCACACACAGAGTTCCAGTGCTTGTTACATGAAAATGCTTACCAATACTTGAAACTCAATATTTGGATAATCAGAATAAATCCAAATGACAGGCTACTGTGAGGCTGGTTAGATATGGTGGCAACCCCAATGCATAAGGCACTCACTGGTTATGGCCGAGGAATATAAGAAATGGCTGTTGCCTATTTCATCTTCCAAAGACTGAGGTGAATTAGCAGTCTTGGGCAACTAGAGAAGTCAAATTTTCTGTATCGTTTTTATACATAAATGTGCACTCTTTGAATCTGTATATGTCTCTATCCTTTGAAAATGAGCATCTAATATATTGTTAAAAATAATCTAAAAGCAACTCCTTTTCTGTGCAGAAAATCTGGGAAACATAAAAGTAATATATTACAGAAAGTTAAAATCCCTAGAATTAATATGATCACTTTTTCCACACATTGATTTTTCCTCTCCTCTTAAAAAGAAATTTGTTAAATTCTCCTATCGGAGTGACAATAACAACACACTCTCACTGTATCCAATGATTGTGTGAAAATATACAAAAGTTTTCATTTATTCCCCTATTTCTCCCTTTATTAATCATTACACACAAATACACTTAGAGGATCATCTTCTCAAAATGAGAACATGTGCACTTAAATTCTAATTAACTTTGGTAGGTTAGTTTTCAAAATCGCTACAGTAGCTCCCATTCCTACTAGCTAAGTTTGCTCACATCCTCTCCAGCACTATATTTTATTGCTTTCAACATTTTATACCAAACGTGTACATAAAAACAGCATCTTATTCTTTTTATTTTTTATTTTTTTTTTGAGACAGAGTCTCAAGCTGTCACCCTGGATAGAGTGCTGTTTCATCACAACTCACAGCAACCTCCAATTCCTGGGCTCAAGCGAGTCTCTTGCCTCCGCCTCCCAAGTAGCTGGGACTACAGGTGCCCGCCACAATGCCCAGTCATTTTTTGGTTGCAGCCATCATTGTTGATTGGTGGGCCCGGGCTGGATTCAAACCTGCCAACTCAGGTGTACGTGGCTGGCGCCTTAGCCCGTTGAGCCACAGGCACCGAGCCACAGCATCTTATTTTTATTTAATTTGGATTTCTATTCCCCTGATGACCAGTGAGATTTTAAGTCATAACACGAGTCTGACCTATGTGGACACCCAGCTCCTAGTACAGCAGTTCTCAACCTGTGGGTCACGACCCCTTTGTAACAATGAAAATATATCCTGCATATCAGATATTTACATTACGATTCAAAACAGTAGCAAAGTTACAGTTATGAAGCAGCAACAAAAATAATTGTATGGTTCCACAATATGAGAAACTGTATTAAAGGATGTGGCATTAGGAGGCATTAGGCAGGTTGAGAACCACTGTCCTAGTAAATAGCAGGTGTTTGGGGCATATGTGGTAAAGAAATTTCACTCACCTGTTTGAATTTTTAAATGACGCTCCATGTCCTTCATGCCATAAGCAGTCTTGAATTGGCAACCTATAAAAAAAAAAAAAAAACAACAAAAAACCAGGAAAGATTCATTCCTAAGGGGAACATTATAACTTTCGGGTTGAGAAAACAGGCAGAAACTTTCTCAACCAAGGGACAAACAGTAATGTCACAGTAATGGGACCAATAGGTCTCACACGCCTCCTTATTTGATGCTCAGCGAAGGACACATCACTTCTGTGGTTCATGCCAAAAGTGCATAACCTGAATCTAATAAAGAGGGAACGCCAGACAAACCCAAACTGAGTTCTATTTTACAAAATTACTTTCCTATAATTTCAAAAATGTCAAGTTTGTGAAAGGCAGACGCTTAGCTATTCCCGATTAAAGGGAACTAAAGACAAATAAAATCTAAATGCAAATAGTGATCACAGGTTGAAACCTGGCCCCAAGGGGGAAAATGTTTTTTCTTTGACAAAGAGGACATTTGTAGGATAATTGGTGAACTCTGACTGAGGTGGTACATTTGGTAATAGTATACATACATGTTAGTTTCCTGATCTAATGAATATCTGTAGTTGTATAAAAGAATGCCCTTGTTTCCAGGAAACAAACACTGAGGTATTTAAGGATAAGGGGGTATCACGTCTAACATGTACTATTTAACTGGGGAGAAAAAATATATATATATAAAGAATGACAAAGCAAATATGGTAAAATGCTAACATTTGGGGAATCTTGATGAAGGGTATACAGGAATTTTTTGTATAACTTTTGCAATATCTCTTTAAGTCTGAAATTATTTCCAAATAAAAAGTTAAAAAACAAGTAAAGGAAGAAAATCTCACTGGGTATGTCTTCTTCCTAAACTATATAGCACAGGCAGGAAAATTTACAGCAATCTGAAGTGTTCATGAATTCCATTTCAAAGCCTGTGACCATAAAAAGCTTGAGAGCCCACACACATCATGACCACAGAGAACAGAGAAAGGCCATGTGCTCTGATGCAAACGCTGTAGGGCTCTAGTTTTTATGCAGATAGTTCGGCATGCCCACTTGTCAGAAATTCATAAAGGCCTTAGAATCTGAACTGGGATAAATGTTCCCTTCTCCCCAGCCCCTGCCCCACCCCCACCCCCCACGTAGGACATAATACTGCCTTTACCTGGATAGCAGCAATTAAGCCTTTTCTGAGCAGGTGCTGTTGCAGGCTTTTTGGTACGTGACTTGGCGGGGAGAGAGATGACTGTGGCTGTCTGGTTTTCATTGCTTTCCGTGGGCAGATAAGTTTGATAGCCATGTTCAAAAACAAACTCAGGAGCTGAAACTAAAAGATATAGTAATTATTAATTTTCATAATATAAATGCCCAATAGCTATTCCTTTTGCTTACTTCTTTTGCAGAGAATGAACATGCTAGATTGCTTTCCAAGTCTCCTTGGATCACATGACTCTGTTCTAGCCAATGAGACACTAGTGAGCATGTGCTGGGTGATGGTTTCTGTAAAGATTTTCCTTTCAAATTTTCCTGAGAATAAAAAAAAGAGGGGGCAGAAGGAGAAGCAGTTGAGGAAAGTTCATTTTTGCTGCCCTATTGCCCCACTTCCTGCCTTTGATGTATTGGAGTGATGATGTGATGCCTGGATCTGTGGCAGCCATTCTGTCACCATAGGGGGAAAAGTACAAGAATCAGATGCTGAGGCTGGGTGCGTGGCTCATTTCTGTAATCTAGCACTCTGGGAGGCCAAGGTAGGTGAACTGCCTGGACTCACAGGTTTGAGGATTGTCTGAGCCAGCGAGATATCTTGTTTCTAATAATACCCAGGTGTTGTGGGGGTGCCTGTAGTCCTGGCTACTCTGGAGGCTGAGGCAAGAGTCACTTGAGCCCAAGGTTGCTGTGAGCTGTGATGCCACAGTACTCTACTGAGGGTGACAAAGTGAGACTCTGTCTCAAAAAAAAAAAAAAAGCATGAGATGCTGAGTCATAGCTCTGAAATCACCCAAATCTAGACCTCTCAAATGAATAAGAAATGTCCCTATAATTTATGCCAGGTAGGTTTTCTGTTAACTGAAGCCAAATGGATTAGGCACTTTTGTAATCTGTATCATAAAATCCTCATAAACCACCAGAAAAGAATTAACTTAAGGAACTCTGAACACTAGTCGATTTAATATCGTCTTCAGCATAAGAATTCCTGAAGAAAAATAAAAATTCTTGTACTCTCACAGATGCTTTGAGATAAAAAGAAAAAAATAGTAAAAGAGGGACCAAATATAGACTGTCATCACTAAGATAAGAGAGGTAGTCTTCAATTTCTTTCTTTCTTGTTCGTTTTCTTGTTTGGCCGATAAAATATTTTGTGGCTATTTTGTTAACTAAGCTTATGGTTTAGGTCTTAGAAAGTCTTTTTTCTTAAAATGTAATGTGTCACACGAAGATTTGGCTTCACATGAGGAGTAAATATAACTAATGGGACTTGTTTATTGGGTGAACTGAGGCTGGGAGGCCTTATTGATGATTTTTAGAGACGCTGTGATGTTTTCTTTCCCAAACTGCAGTCACCGAGGCATCCAACCTTTGACATTTTTTGCCAATTACTTACGGAATCTATTTACTTAAATCAACACAAGCCTGATATCACTACTTATTTTACCTTTGTTTAAAGCAAAAATAGTCATGCCACACGTTTTGAGGTGCTAATTTTAGTTCTCTTTTCTTGTTGTTGAGACAGAGTCTCAACTCTATTGGCCTGGGTAGAGTCAGCCTAGTAGTTTGCAGCAACCTCAAACTCCTGGGTTCAAGTGATCCTCCTGCCTTAGCCTCCCAAGTAGCTGTCTACAGGCAACCTTCACAACATTTGGCTATAGTTTTTCTATTTTTTTCGTTGAGACAGGGTCTTGCTCTTGGTAAGATTGGTCTTGAACTTGCAATCCACCTGCCTTGGCCTTCCAGAGTGCTAGATTATAGGCATGAGCCACTGTGCCCAGCTTAGTTATAGTTCTCTTAAAGCAAACATCATATTTCTTTTTATTTCTTTTGAGACAGTCTCACTTTGTCACCCAGGGTAGAGTGCTATGGCATCACAGCTCACAGCAACCTCCAACTCTTGGGCACAGGCAATTCTCTTGCCTCAGCCTCCTGAGTAGCTGGAACTACAGGTGCCTGCCACAATGCCCGGCTATTTTTTTGTTGCAGTTTGGCGGGGGCTGGGTTCATATGGGGCCAGTGCCCTACTCACTGAGCCACAGGTGCCACCCACATCATATTTCTTTGAATCTAGGATGTTACAGATGGTGAGATACATCAGCACTTTATATATGATTAAACATGTTGCCGATTAAACACATGATGACACGATGCTTTCATATTCTTTAGATGTTTTATATTTATTCAATGAGCTCTCTTAGGCTTCTTTGCACATGTGACAGGAAATCCAGGCTCCGCACCTGTATCTTGTTGGCACCTTCCGCAGTGACAGTATCACTCTAACGTATGTCAAGTTCAAGTAACACCTAGGTTCTAGCAGGCCGGACACTCATGGTTTCTATTTTTCTCAATGGAAATTTGTCTGGGAAGTTAAATGACTTCTGTGTAGCCCTAAGATTTGAACTGATGTTTCCTGCCTTCATGCCAAGTCTCTCTGAGGCAAGAATCAGCCACACCTGCTTCTTGTTGAAATACTTTCATTTACTCCGTGGGATCTAGCTATTAATCCTGCCTTTGTTTGCTCTGTTTTCAGCACTAGAGCTGCCTGGGAACTTGTTACAAGGGCAGATTTTCAGGTCCCACCCAGACCTACTGAATCAGACACTCTGGGACCCAGAAGTAGTCTATGGGATTTTTGTTTTGTTTTCTTTTATTGAGACAGAGTCTCACTCTGTTGCCCTGGGTAGAGTGCTGTGGCGTCAGCCTAGCTTGCCACAACCTCAAACTCCTGGGTTCAAGTGATCCTCCTGCTTTAGCCTCTCAAGTAGCTGGGACTACATATGACCATCATAATACCTGGCTAATTTTTCTATTTCTTTGGTAGAGACAGGGTCTTGCTCTTGCTCAGGCTGGTCTTGAACTCCTGAGCTTCAGTGATCCTCTTGCCTCAGCCTACCAAGTAGCTGAAACTACAGACAGCTGCCATGATGACCAGCTAAATTTTCTATTTTTAGTAGAGATAGGGTCTTGCTCTTGCTCAAGCTGGTCTTAAACTCCTGACCTCAAGCAATCCACCCACCTTGGCCTCCCAGAGCACTGGGATTACAGGCACGAGCCACCACACTCATTCCAACAAGTCTGTGTTCTATGAAGCCCTATGTACATCTGATACATGTTCAAATTTGGGAACCACTAGCCTACACCATCCTTTCCATGATCATAGCACTAAAACTTAACCCACCTTTGTCTAAATGAATTCCCCTTTCTTGGTTGTAGTTTTGCAAGAATAGAGAATAGCGGCCATTCCTTCAAAAATAAACACTTGCTTCGTTAATATGAGAATGACTCCCTGTTACTGTTTCCAGGCACTTATGGGTGAACAGTTACTTTTTATCTTCAACCTGACTTATCACCCAATATCTTGGAAGACTTTAAAAAATTTTTTTAGACAGGGTCTCACTATGTTAATAGCACAGGCTGATCTTGAACTCGTAGGCTCAAGTGATCCTCCTGCCTCAGCCTCCCAAGTAGCTGGGACTACAGGTGTGCATCATTATATCCCAGAAGAAATTTTAAACAGCAATTAATCTTAATACATGTAGTTCCAAAACTGCACATGACTCAGCTGAGGTGACAAAAATGTGATCAACTGAAAGCAAGTTCGTCCCCATACGCAGAAAGTTAATGTTTTTTGGCCTGCCAGTTGGTGGATGGCAATCCCATTGATTTGGAGACACAGAATCACAACTAAAATGCGTCTTCCAATGGCTATGAGTCCAGCTTTAGCCACTTATTATATGTGTGACCTCAGGCCAGATGGGTAACCCCTTTGAGCCTGTTTTGTTACCTGTAAATGGCATTAATCACCATGTCCACTTTGCAAGGTTGTTGTGAAGCAACAACAGCATAGGATGTGGCCACGTTTCAGTCTCAAAGTCAGTTTCTTCAGTTGAACAGAACCAGACTTGGCCCATTTTACATCAAATGCACAACTGTCATGATTATGAGTTAGGGTGACCTGGAAGTGGGGTTTAGCACCATTAAAACAGAAGACTTTTGGTGCTAAAAACATGCTGAGGTCATGCAAATATGACTTCCTAACTTCTTGCTCTACGGTTTTTTTTTTTTGTTTTTTTTTTTTGAGACAGAGCCTCAAGCTGTTGCCCTGGGTGGAGTGCCGTGGCATCACAGCTCACAGCAGCCTCCAACTCCTGGGCTCAAGTGATTCTTCTGCCTCTATCTCCCAAGTAGCTGGGACTATAGGCACCTGCCACAGTGCCTGGCTATTTTTTGGTTGCAGCCGTCATTGTTGTTTGGTGGGCCCAGGCTGGATTCAAACCCACCAGGTCAGGTGTATGTGGCTGGCGTCTTAGCTGCTTGGGCCACAGGCCCCAAGCCTCTACAGCTTTCTGAACAAGTGTTCCCCCTTGCTGGGCATGGTGGTTCATTCTGGTAACCTTGGCACTGTGGGAGGCTGAGCTGGGAGGATCGCTTGAGGCCAGAAGCTCAAGACCAGCCTGGGCAATAGAGGCCCATATCTACAGAAAATGGAAAAATTGATTGGTCATGGTGATACATGCCTATAGTCCCAGCTACTTGGGAGGCTGAGGCAGGAGGATCACTTGAACCCAGGAATATGAAGTAGCAGTGACCTAGGCCACTGCACTCTAGTCTGGGTAACAGAATGAGACCCTGTCTCAAAACCAAACCAAACCAAACCAAGTGGCCTTTGTTGGAAGGCAGCCATAGTGGGGTGGGTGTGGGTGGCCAGGCCCACTACAGGTTGGTTCACAGGATCCTCTTTCCAGCCTCCCAGGAGATGGGCTGGCTTCGTCTCCTCTATGAAGAACCAGGGGGTGGGGGGAGGTCGCAGTAGAAGGAATCATGGGAGTTCTGTGGATGTTAATTCTTCTTAAAGGTATGATTTGGAAACATTTCCTTCCATTCCAGATGTTACATTTTCACATTTTCATTCCTGTTGTTTCCTTTGATGCATAAAAGTTTTACCATTGGATGCAGTCCTGTGTGCCTATGTTTGCTTTTGCTGCCTGTGTTTCTGTTACCTTGGGGTGGCAGCGGGAAGCAGGGCATGGGCAGGCTAAACACGGTAAAGAGAGTCGGGCACCCAACTGTGGGCATCACCTTGGGGCTGGGGCCATTCACATGTCACCTGTGAGTAACTGCAGAGTAGATGGCTACTACACCAGAAAGGGTTTGCTTAAGAGCGTGGGCTGTGAAGTCTTACCCTGAGCCACAGCTTCTTCCTCTTTTTTTTTTTTTTGCAGTTTTTGGCTGGGACTGGGTTTGAACCCACCACCTCCGGCATATGGGGCCAGCGCCCTACTCCTTTGAGCCACAGGTGCCACCCAAGTCACAGCTTCTTTACCTGGAGGATGGGGACAACTTCCACTCCTATGTCCTAGGGCTGCTGTGAGTATCAGGCACAGGTCTATAAAGCTGTTATTGCTGTTTGTTGTTGTCATTATTCATTAAGGAATTTTTTTTTTTTTTTTAAAGACAGGATCTCACTCTGTCAGGCATGCTGGAGTATAGTGGCCTGATCACAGTTCAGTGAAACCTGGAATGAACTCCTGGGCCCAAGGGATCCTTTTGGCTCAGCCTCCAGAGTAGCAGGAAGTACAGTGGGTGCACCACCACGCCCATCGGGTCTTGCTATGTTGTCCAGGCTGGTCTCAAACTCCTGGGCTCAAGAAATTCTCTTTCCCCAGCTTCCCAAAGTGTTGGGATTATGGGCGTATGCTACTGCACTGAGCATTATTCATCAGTTTATTCAGTAAATATTTATTACAAATCTACTGTGTGCCAGGCACTGTTCTAGGTACTAGAATCACAGCAGTGAGCCAAAGACACAGAAATCCCTTCCCTCGTAGAGCTGGACTTCTAGCTGAGTGTTGGAGGTAATAAATAACTTAAATATATAGCACATCCAGTGGTATAAATCCTATGAAGAAAAATAGAGCTGGGAAGGAATCAGGTGGTGCTGGGGACATACAACTTTAAGTAGGTCCAGGAAGGCCTCCGTTAGAAGGTGCCATTTGAACATAAAACATTCAAACATGAAATTATTATATTAATGGTATTCTGTTGCAGAGTCAGAAATTCATAGCAATAAGGGGCACTGGGTAATAAGCACCTCATCAGCTGGCTGGAACCTCCTGGCTGCTCTTGTAGGTCAGTTTCTCCCACCCCCTCCCCCACACCCAGTCCTTTCCAGGATACCCTGCAAACGGGGTCTGCACCCGGGAAACCTTCCCATGACCTTAATCGCTGAGGGGCTGCAGGTGACCAGAGGTCTCCCGCAGCCCCTCTGGGCTTTCTATGCGATTTGACCCACAGGTGCATATGTGTAGTCAGATTGACCAAGACCAACTTCTGTCCCCACCACTCGCTAGCGGTGGGACCTTGACCAAATCACTTCTGTGCTCTTCAGTTCTTTTGTCAGTAAACTAGGGACATTAGCGGTGACCTTAGAGCTTAGATGTAATATTTATTTATTTAGTTTTTAGAGGCAAGGTCTCACTCTGGTGTTCCAGGTTGGAGTGCAGGGGTGTGATCACAGCTAACTGCAGCCTCAAACTCCTGGGGTCAAGGTATCCTTCTGCCTCAGCCTCTTGAGTAGTAACAGGCATGCACACCTCACCTGGCTAATTCTTAAATTTTTGGTAGAGACTGGGGGTATGGGGGGAGGTGGCAGTGAAGGACAGGAGGTCTTGCTATTTTGCCCAGGCTGTTCTCAAACTCTTGGCCTCAGGCTATTCTCCCATCTCCTCTGGGATGGATGGATCACAGTCTTGAGCCATTATATCCAGCTGAGTACAGACCTTATAGTTTTAGTAGAGATTCAAGAACTTAAGAAGAACTGAGGGCTGGGCATAGGGCAAGTGCTTGATAGTTCTTAACTGGTGCTACAGTAAGTACACACAATCATAGACTCTGCTCCATCTGTCTGTAGTCAGCTCTGGCGTAAGAGTGCCATTAGCCTTGGGGAATCTCTGAGCCCCAAGCAGAACTGAAGGGAGCACCCCAGATCTGCTGAGATGGAACTACTCACAGCCTAGAGGCGGGGGGAAGTGCTTCTAGCAGAGGCATGACTTTCCCCCACATACAAACATTCTTTAATCTCTTTTTTCACTGAGGATGTGAAGGCAAGAGCCATGGCTTCATGTGGGGGTCTCATTTCTAATTTTATGCAAGAGCTTGTTGCCTCATTCCCTACCCTGGTGTGGGCATTAAAATCAAGTTCTCTGTTTAGTGAGATCACATCTGCCCACCAACGCTCCCAGCTGCCGACAGCCCCACACACCTGCTGCCACTTTTGGTTTTATTTTTTGCCTCCTGGGGATTTCCCTGGCTTTCCTGTGTGCTCAGGTGTGCATCTGAGAAACCGTTCCTTATATATTTCTTTAGACACATTCAGCTATTCAGTCATGATGTTGCTTAAAATGTTTGATGGTCTATGCATTTCACAGAGAACCCAATTATTTTTTTCTCTGAAGTTTGTACCATTGGTGTCTTAGACCTGCTGGTATTGCATTGACCAATTGCAGCTCCTTTTCTCCAAAATTGTCTTTCAAATCTCTAGAGACAGCTTTCCTACCTCCCAGTTCAATTTGCTTCCCCCTTTTTTCTTGTTCAATTTAAAAACGCCATGAAAAATCCTTTTCTCCTTGTAATTATAATTTTTATTAATTTTGCAAAATAAAAATCCCCACTAATTGTAGAAAATCTGGGGAGTGTAGGAAAGTGCAGAGAAGAAAATCAAAACTGCCCCAAACTGTCATAACATGGCAACATCTGTCCTTATATTTTATGCTTATATACTTTGTCTCCAAAGCATCTATCTCTACTGCAACTAAATACTTATTTAAGGCTCAGCACCTGTAGCTCAGCAGCTAGGGTGCCAGCCACATACACTGAAGCTGGTGGGTTCGAATCCAGCCCGGGCCTGCCAAACAACAATGACAACTACAACCAAAAAATAGCCAGGCGTTGTGCCGGGTGCTTGTAGTCCCAGCTATTTGGGAGGTTGAGGCAAGAGAATCCCTTAAGCCCAAGAGTTGGAGGTTGCTGTGAGCTGTGACACCATGGCACTCTACCCGGGGCGACATAGTGAGAGTCTGTTTTCAAACAAACAAACAAACAAAACCACAACTCATTTGAGAAAATAGATAATGACTGTCTCATTTGGAAAGATCCTTATCTCTCTTCATCTCTATTTCTCAGACCCTGGTGATTGGCAGGGACTCCAAGAACATTAATCCAATTAAAGATTGACAAAATGGCTAATACATTTTTTTGTACATAGATTTTTAAAGTATAAAACTGGGGTCACGGCTTAATTCATTTTATAGTCTCTTTTCCTCTTGTTTATTAAACAATTTTGCCACATTAGATCATTTTGCCATGTGGTCACCCATTCAAATCATAGTTTCTCGTGATCATATAACATTCCATCATTTTGTTTGTTTCATTGTTTAATTAACCATTCTCCTTTCTAGGATGTTGAGGAGGCTTCTAGGTATTTACTTTTATGAACACCTATGCAGAATTTTAAACTTATCCCTAGTTTCTCCGAATACGTTCTTTTAAGTGGAACAACTGAGTCAAAGTGGTATGGATGTTTTATTGCTTGACCATACAAAATTATAAGATCCTTTCAGAAAACTGAAACCATTTGCATTCTCTCCTTCACCCCGGCTATCACAGAGACTATTTGACGGGACAAAATGAGATTATTTTAAATTGCATTTCTTTTATTTGTTATTAATGAAGATAACGACGTTTCAACATTCGTTTTCCAAAGACATATCTTCTTCAGCCGGTTTATGCTATTGGTTCAAGTTTTTTTTTTCTATTGACATTTTCACTTTTTCTCATTGATTTGTATTTTTGTTTTTACATATTAAGGGTATTGTCATATATTCAAATGTCTTGATTTTTTTTTTCTGTTGTTACGTCCAATGTTGTTCATGCTTAAGACGTGTATTTAGGGCTCCTGATATCAAGGCAAGCATCTCAGCTGCAAACTCAGAAATTTACTGGGAAAAAACCCAATCCATATCTTTTTCCTCTTATTCTATTCCCAAAGGGCTTTTACGCTTAGTTAGTGTACATCTGTCCATGATCAGCCCAACCGTCCTCAGTCCTAAGGGGTGAGCCTTGCCCAAGTTGAAAACCCTGGCCACGCCCCCTCCCTGCCACGGCTGATTGGTCCACTGGCAGACACACCTGACAGGAGGCGAGCCAATCAAACTCTCTTGCACAGGAAGGAACCATGATCAGGATGTTCTAGTTTTCTGTGGACTTTCATTCTTGAACAAAGACCTAAGCGTTGAGCACAGCTGTGAGGGGACCGATGCTTTTTCAACTGTAACATGCACACAGAACAGTTCAGAATCTCACTAAAATGTGTATTTCGATTCAGTAGTTCTGGGGGTGGCCAAGACTCCACCTTCCCAGTCTTTCCAATAAGCTTCCAGGTGGTTGCCCTTGTCCTCAGACCACCCTCTGAGCTGTGTGGGTGTCTAGGAAATCCTAAAATCTTTCTAGTTTCTGGTTCAATCTCTTTCTGATATTCAGCTGAGTGCCCTTCCTG
This sequence comes from Arctocebus calabarensis, assembly GCA_963573935.1. Lineage (NCBI taxonomy): Eukaryota > Metazoa > Chordata > Mammalia > Primates > Lorisidae > Arctocebus > Arctocebus calabarensis. The sequence continues at coordinate 30,701 of CAUYON010182083.1, read as the reverse complement.
TATCCTGCTAAATAAAATCACCCCCTTTGGCTTAACTTATAGCCCTATAGCAAACAGGGAAACAGTTGTAAGTAACAGAAAATTAACCTGCACCATATAGGGAAGTCTCCAAACAAAAAAACTAAAATACCACTAGACGAACAGAGCTTCCTTCCACACCCCACCGTTCTTTCCCAATCCTGTGGCCCAAATTTATTACTTGAGTCTGGTGAGCACCCACTTGTGCCGGACAAGGCTGCCAATGGGTGTCAACCCCTTCTTCCCCTTCTCCCAGTCAAGTGGTTCTCAAACTTGACCCTGTAGCAGAGATTCTGATGCAGATACCTGGGTTAAAGTCCCTGGATATTTTTTGTAGCTGTACTTTAAACAAATTTCTAGGTAATCCTCTTGCACACCGACATTTGAGAACTCCTGCTCTTGCGGGGCAGCAGCAGGAATGTGACCTGAAGAGGAGACCTTGGGATAGGATTCCAGTGCTGGGCCTCTTCTCCTTATCCCTTGCTGGCCCAGCCACTTCCGTGACAGTGCACCTGGGTGTAGACATCTGTCCCCAGCGTTGACCAGTGGGATCTGGAATTTCTGTCATTGATTAGGAAACATTTCCTCCCTAATAAGTTGCCCTTTTTCCTATCTGTGGATGTGGCTGAAAGCTTTGGTGCCTAAAGCAGCAGCAGCCATCTTGTGACTATGAGGAGGCAGAGCAGAGTTTAGAAGCTCACCAATGATGACAGCAAGAAGATGCAAAGAAATTGCCATTTGGGATCTACCTTGCCTCTTCTGGTTGTGAGAGATAACAAATCTTTTCAGTTCACTTCTAGTTTGTTGTTGAGAGCAAGAGAGAGCATCTGAACTGACCTAATCGCTCATTGGCTGGTTCAGATTCCCAGGACGCAGCTCAGACCTGAAATATCTGCATTTTTTGCTGAATCTTCAGGCGGTTCTTATGCACAGATAGGTTTGAGAAATGTTGCATTGAGGACTTTACTTAGGGGCAGTGGGTATACGAAATAAGAGCAGTTTCTGCAGCCAGAGAGCCTGGGTTTGAGACCCCAGTTGTACCACTTTCTGTCATCTTGGACAATTTACTTAACCCTTCTGTGCCTCAGTTTCATTATTGGTAAAATGGAGATAATAGTTACAAGTACTTAACTTTTGATTGTGCAAAACGACTTCATATAGATTACGTATGTACTGAGAAAAGTGCACAGCACATAATAAGCACTGTGTAAGAATCAGCTATTATTATTTCCAGACTCTTCACCATCACTACATAGTTTGTCTTACTAACTCACTCCTGTGCTCAGCAACTTTTGCCCATGCTCCCCAGCTCCTTCAGAATAAAGAATGGAGATGAAGCATGCTTCCTACCATATACCGCTTGTGTCATCTCTAGCCACTGTTTTTGGATTTCGCCCTGAGCTTCCCTTGCTCCAAACCACCATTAGGAAATGCCTCCTTCCCACCATCTTCCTTCCAAAGGCCACTATGTCTTCCAAGGCCTATTACACACTTGATCCATTCACAATCCCCCCTCCCCCCCTGCACCCCTCAACTTTCTAATTGAAACTGATGTACTCTGGTGATACTACGCATCTTTAAGACGATACTTCTCACAAACAGCTGGGCTTCTATGTCTTAAAAAACTAAATTCTCCTCTCCTTCCAGGAGGCTTGGAATTCTCCAAGGACCAGCCTTTGCATTTTCTCAGTTCCAGCATTTGGAGTTACCCTCACTGAGCCCTGATGATAGGGTGACGCCACACCACGCGCTTCATGCTCACAAATGAATCCAGTCCTTCCAGCTGCCCTTTTCCTGTGTTCCATTCAATAGCTGTTTTATTGAGTGCCTGCGATGTGCCAGACCTGGTGCTGGGTAGCAGGAAAATAAGACTAATTAAGTCTCTGCTTGCAGGGAAATTTACAATCTAGTAAACTAGAAATTAAGCCACTAATATGGGGCTCACAGGCCAAACTGAACCTTCAGATTTTATTTGAGGCTTTCAAATCAATTAGTAGGTGGTCTGGGTTTTCCCTGTGTCAATTTCCTCTGGGCCAAGACCCCCTAGGGATACACCTGTAGTTGAATAACTTTATTACTCTTTGCCATGAGGGAAACCTCACACCACAGAACTGTGGAGCTTCTTATCAGAGGGTGCTAGAAAAAGATTATAAGTCTGGGGCTCGTAAATGTGTTGGGAGAATTACCCTCGAAAACCTGCATTGGAAGCATCAGGAAGTGGGGATAATTCTATGACTGTAATGAACATGACTGAGAGGGAGGGCAGATGAGAGTGAGGTCAAAACTTGAACAGGCCAAGATGTAACTGCCACTCAGATTAACCAAGGGAGGTGGATGTTTGGCATTTTGTAGCTTGAATTTTTTCTGGGCTCAGACAGGATGATGGATGTGGCCTCACTCCTATCTTGTTCCACGGTGGTCAGAACGGCCTTGGCTGATGTTGGTGTTTTGTGAAACTCTTATGTTCAACAGAACAGCACCGCCTACCTATGAAAGGCAGCCCAGTTCCTGGCAAAATCAAGAGCCAGTGATGATGGCTGCGGGCTGTCAGAGGCTGTTTTTCTCTTTCTTGCTATTGTAGTATCAGCTGCTATCTATGCTGCCGTCCCTTACCTTCTGACCACCCTGGAATTCACTTCTCTGGCTAATTAAAGAGTGCTGTCATCAAACAATTAATTAACTATAAATATGATAAATGCTAGGTGAGAAAATAGTGAAAAACCTAACAGCCGCATTGGGAACTCGGGGAAACCAGCGCTGGCTTCCAGGCAGAGGTGACTTTTAACCTGGAACCTGAAGAGTAGAAATTAACCAGAAGTGGTGGGGAAAATCATTCTTGGTCAAATATTCAAATCAATGAGCAATGGCTGAGGGCGTGCCATGAGCCAGGCTGTGAGCTAACATTTTTCGTGTGTTGTGTCATTTAATGTTCACAGCCCCCTGATTCAGTGAGGTAATGAAAGTCCTCCATGTAGGAGCCCACTAAAGCCTGCTTAGAACCCTCTGCTATAAATATTTGATCGCTCTCATTCTACCATTGGGAAAATGAAAACACGTACACTGTAAGTTACTTGCTCAAGGTCACATGGTTAGCAAATAGTGCAGCCAGGACTGGAACCCAGATAGTCTATTTCAGGACCCTAAACCCTGTATCCCCTCTATTTATTCTTGTCTTTTCTTTAAAATGAAGCACCAAGGGCTCCTATAATTTGTTATAATCGTGTGGTTTCTATGGCTTTATGCAGTCAAGATTCAAACTCAGGGGCCTGACTCCAAAGCCATAAACTTCAAACACACGTCAGATGCTATTTTGTTTTTCACATGCATCAATATCTAATTTTACTACTCCTATATGAAAATTCTTTTTTTTTTCTTTTTTTGAGAAAGAGCCTCAAGCTGTTGCCCTGGGTAGAGTGCTGTGGCATCACAGGCAACAGCAACCTTCAACTCCTGGGCTCCAGCGATTCTCCTGCCTCCGCCTCCCAAGTAGCTGGGACTCAGGCACCTGCTACAACACCCGGCTATTTTTTGGTAGCAGCCATCGTTGTTTGGCGGGCCGGGGCTGGATTTGAACCCGCCCACTCAGATGTATGTGGCTGGTACCTTAGCTGCTTGAGCCACAGGTGCTGAGCCCTATACGAAAATTCTTAAAAATCATACACCAAATAATAGGCAACCTTCAGAGCTGGCAGGCAAAGAATAAATTTTATTTTATACCCGACTATGATTAGGCAGGGAGGAGATGTATGAGCTGAGTAAGGAAGTTTTGGCTTAAAGAAGGATTGAAGACAGACACTCAAGTCTGGAAAATGTCTGGATGAGATTACAGAAAGTGCTGTGTAGGGGGCGGGTCTGCAGCCTTGGGCAAGTGAGCCACTCTCCAACCTGGCTGATACCCAGAATCCTCTGGGAGCTTGTTAAAAATACAGATGCCTGCACCTCAGCTCCAGAGATTCAGATTCAGAAGGTGGGGCCTGGGCACCAGTATCTTTAACAAGCTCCCAAGAGATGCTGGCTCAGAAGCAGGTCTGAGAACCGCCGGCCAATGGAACATGGATGTGCTGAGCTGAGCCCAGAAAAGCAGGCTAATATGTGTGAAAGAGAAGAGAAAGTGGGGTTCCACTTGTTTAGCTGGCAAAGATGCAGGAACAATCCGGAGGAACAGCTGACTCAGGCAGGGACCACGCACACTGCAAATCTCACCACCCACTCACCACCTGTTCAGTCATCACTACATTAATAAAAGCTGACGTGGACTGAGCCCAATGACTCCGTTCCAGGCCCTTTATCAGTATCACAGAATCCTCACAATAACGCAACGACTACTAGGTATTATGATGACCTCTTTTTACAGAGGAGGAATATTAAGCGAGAAGGTGAGTACATGACGTGTCCACAGCCTAGCACTGGAAGGTGGCAGGCTGGGATGCAAGGCCAGCAGTCTGCCTCTGAGCTTGGGGCGCCCCTCATTTCTGCACAGGGCAGGCCTCTGTGTACCAAGAGGATGCTGCAGCTGGCCTGAAGTACAGGGTTGTCAGCGAGACTCGGGGCATGGCAAGATCAAATGATCACAGGCCAAGGAAGTCTCAAGAGGAAGGTGAACAACTCTAAACAATGAGCTAGGAGGACGAAAAACAGAATGGTTGTTTGGTTGTCGGGTCAGCTTCACGGTGGATGTGAAATGCAAGCAGTTGTTCACATTCATCCAATAGTGAGAGCTTTTGTGTCAATGCCATTCTAGACACTGGGGATCTGGTGGGGGAAGAGGAGGGATGCTTGTGGGTCAGTGATGGGAGCAGACCTTAAATCCGACATGAGCTAGTCTAGGAGAAGAGTGCATGTGTGGTGTCAGAGAAGGGCTTTTGAGAGCATGCCTTTAAGCTCGGCTTGGACATATGTATAAGAATTAAGTCAGTTCCACATAGAAGAAACAGCTCATGCAAGGGCTCTGTGGCTGGAGGAAACACGGCTCATGAATGGTGCCGGGCGCAGAGGCTGTAAACCTAGCACTTTGGGAGGCCAAGACAGGGGGCATCCCTCGAGGTGAGAGTTCAAGATCACACTGAGCAACTTAGTGAGACCCTGTCTCTGAAGAGAAATAGAAAAATTAGCCGGGTATGGTGGCATAGGCCTGTAGTCCCAGCTACTTGGGAGGCTAAGGTAGGAGGATTGCTGGAGCCCAGGAGTTCAAGGTTAGAGTGAGCTAGGATGATGCCACTGAACTCCAACCTAGATGACACAAAGCAAGATCCTGTTTCAAACAAACAAAACCCAGAATGACTGCTGAAATACAGAGGGGAGGAGAGTGCCCCCAGCGGAAGCTAGATCCTTCGTGTGCAGACCGCTATGAACTTTAGGTCTTCAGACAGAGTTGATGTCAGCCAGACAAAGGGGGGAAAGGTATTTCAGGCAGAGGGAACAGCATAAACAGAGACCTAGAAGGATACAATGGCCACAAATAAAGCAGGGGCCTTGAAACCGCCCACGTGGCAGGGCACCTGTTTCATGTGCTTTACATGCAGAATGTGGGTTACATGGACTTTGTTTTTAAGGACAGGACACCAAACATCAAGTCTGCAGGGAGAGGACCACTAGGGTAAAGGCCAGAACACATTAGGTCCCAGGACCGTCCTGACCTTGGTCCTGCCTCTTTCCCACATGTGGCCTCACTTTATCCAGCTGTAAAATAAAAAGCTTATACCAGCCTGGGGTTGGGAACCTGTGACCTCAAAGACAGATGTGTCCCTCCAGATCCCCAAGTGTGGCCCCTTAACTGAATCCAAACTTCCTAATACAAATTCCCTTATTATTTATAAAAGGATTTGTTCCATAAAATTTGGATTCAGTCACAAGGCCACACTCAAGAATCCAGAAGGCTACATGTAGCCCCCAGGCCACAGGGCATTTTCCAGCTCTTGTATTTTCTTAGTGACTTTCTCTAAGATGGGAATTAAGATAAATTCAGGAGAGGCTTGGTGCCTGTGGCTCAACGGGCTAAGGTGCCAGCCACGTACACCTGAGCTCGCGGGTTCGAATCCAGCCTGGACCTGCCAAACAACAATGACGGCTGCAACCAAAAAATGGCCGGGCGTTGTGGCGGGCGCCTACAGTCCCAGCTACTTGGGAGGCAGAGGCAGGAGACTCGCTTGAGCCCAGGAATTGGAGGGTACTGTAAGCTGTGATGCCACAGCACTCTACCCAGGGTGACAGCTTGAGGCTCTGTCTCAAAAAAAAAAAAAAAAAAAAAAAAAAGATAAATTCACAGAAAGTGGGAAGATCTCAAGATATTTTTATTAAGGTTAATTATCAGTTTATTTCAATGTTAAAGAAGTTGGTAGGAACATTATTTTAGATGCATTAAGAGAAAAACCCACAATACTTTGCTTAGTGCCAAAATATTCAAACATCACCCCTCTGTACAATTCATAAGGGGAAAGTTGGTTCCCTGACTTCTGATATTCCTCACTCCTCAGCTCCAGATTAACTATTTGGTAAAAATTCTCTGAGAATAAGCTAGAAGAATCTTATAGACTTGATCAGATCAGGCTTACAGGTGTACTTTTTTTTTGGCCAACAGTCTTAAAATTTGGAAAATCTCACACTTTTCAGCTTCTCTGAAAGACCCAAATATCCAACTGGCTGGATCCAAAAAAGCAGCTGCACTTCTGAATGAGTCATGTATGATTTGTTCACTTTACCACACTCTCCACCACTCTCTAACACTCATCCACAGCCTACTTCTCTTTTACATTATATGCCTCGTGTCTGTTCTAGAAGTTTGCTTTGAAGGTAATAATATAATTTGTATGTAAATATGTATATTTTTACACTCACCTTGAGGATATTTCTGTATCTGTACACAGATCTAACTCCCCTTTCCAAGGCTAAGTCACTTTCCATGTTGGAATCATTGATAGCAATTTCTTTAATGTCCTCTCAATGTAGACATACCATACAGAGAATCTACTTTTTCTAGATGATATCCTACACATGAATACCTTTGTGTATGTGTTTATACAGTTGTATAGGATAAATATCTATAAGTAAATTTATCCAGTAAATGTGTTTATATACAGTTTAAAACAAACAGATTTTAAATTTAAGATTTATAATTTTAATGTTATCACAAAATTACCCAGGTTATATGAACGTACATCCCCAGAAAATATAAGTAGTGTCCTTTTCGCAAGACTTGTTTTGATTTGCATTTCTTTAATTACTAAGGGCTTTAAAGGAGCATCATTTTGAGTGGTATCTTGTATATCAGCTACTGACTTTTTTGGGGTGCAGGGGACAGAGTCTCACTTTGTTGCCCTTGGTAGAGTGCCATGGCGTCATAGTTCACAGCAACTTCAAACTCTTGGGCTCAAGTGATCCTCTTGTATCAGCCTCCCGAGTAGCAGGGACTACAGGCACCTGCCATGCCACTAGGCTTTTTTTTTTTTTTAAAGAAATGGAATCTTGGTGGCACCCATGGCTCAGTGGGTAGGGCACCGGCCACATACACTCAGGTTGGCAGGTTCGAACCCAGCCTGGGCCGGCTAAACAACAATGACAATTGCAACAACAAAAAAATAACCTGGGTGTTGTGTGCTACGGGAGGCTGAGGCAAGAGAATCGCTTAAGCCCAAGTGTTTGAGGTTGCTGTGAGGTGTGATGCCATAGCCCTCTACTGAGGGCAACATAGTGAGACGCTGTCTCAAAAAAAAAAAAAAAAAAAAAGAAAAGAAAAAAGAAAGAAACAGACTCTCTCACTTGCTCAGGCTGGTCTTGAACTCTTGAGCTCAAGTGCTTTACCTGCCTCGGCCTCTTGGAGTGCTGGGATTACAGGCATGAGCCACCCTGCTGGGCCTTTCAGCTTCTTTGTTCTTTTCTTTCTACTTCTACTGGTTTTCAGAGTTCTTTGGATTTGAGGGATATTAGGCTTTAATCATATGTGTTGCAATTTTTTTCCATCTTTAGACTTTGTTTATATTTTGTTTTATGCTTTGGAAAAATTATAACTTTGCAATCTTTGCATAAATGTTTGCAAGAACATTTATGATTCTTCTCCTTTTGGGGGGTCAGAGTGGCCCACAACCTGCCTTCTTTAGTAGGCATATTAATATATTTTTTAGAATAGAATGCCTTTAGCTAAAGAATACATTCTCCATTTCCCTAGAAGTATCAGTAATAGCTTATAAATAGGTTACTTCATACTTTGAAAGTTACCTTTCTGGCCTCTAAGATTATGTAGGGATGAGTATAGGTGTGGGGTATGTGACTATATTTGTGTATATCCGTACATATGAGCTTAATATTCCTCTAGAACTTATGGTTTTATTATGCACATTTAAGGGTTTGATCCATCTGTAATTTATTTTTGGTAAAACGGACAAAACAGAGAACCAGGATGAGCTTTGTTTTGCTGGTCAGCAGCACACGGGAGTCATCCATGCCTGTTTGTAGATTTACAGAAAACAAAACAAAACAAAACAACACATAGTTTTTTGTCCCTTTATACAAGTAATGAGGGATCACACACATACTCCCATCACCCAGAACAATAACATTTTTTTTTATTGCAACATATTTCCTAGGAGTCTTTTACTTCATATGCAGATTTTTGTTTTACAAACCTGTTTTTTGTCTGTTTTGTTTAACATATGACAACATTTATAACTGCTAACACTTAATGTTTTAACCTAGCAGCTCCCCAACCTGGCTGGGCAGCTGGCTTTTCTGTGGAGCTTGTTAAAAATAATGAATCAGCAACCCGCAGGGGTGGGCCCTGAGAATCTATATTTTTAACAAGTTCCACAGAGGTGTTCTGAGACATGGCCAGACCAACTCTCGCCTGGATCCCCCATCCCCCAGCTGTACCTGTGATCGTCTGGGTCTCCGAGGTGATGGTTCTGGTGGTGGTCTGGGTCTGGGTGGCAGGCACCGTTTCCTCCGATACAAACTGGACGGTACTGGGGGCTGCTCCCGACGAGCTGGTCAGCTGGCAGCCACTTTGCTTATGAGCTACAAAGGCGTCCAGGTTGTTAAACTGCTGCTTGCAGATGCCACAGATGTGGATGTCGGGAGTCAGCTCAACCAGCACCGTTGTGCCACCTGGAACTCCATGGGACAAAGGGAAAGTCACAGATTAATTCTAAACAGCTTTCAATGATAATGCAAACCAGATTCATGGTAAGAAGAAAAGGTATGGTGGCAGGCACGGCTAGGTGGTAGCCCATTATCTATTCTACTGCCCTCTTTTTCTTCTTTTTTGAGACAAGAGTCTCACTATGTCGTTCTGGGTCGAGTGCTGTAGCATCACAGCTCACAGCAACTTCAAACTCTTGGTCACAAGCGATTCTCTTGTCTCAGCCTCCCTAGCAGCTGGGACTACAGGTGCCCACCACAATGCCTGGCCATTTTTCTGTTGCAATTGTCCATTGTTGTTTAGGTGGCCCAGGCTGGGTTGGAACCCACTAGCTTCAGTGTATGTGGTTGGCTCCCTACCCAATGAGCTACGGGCGCCATCTACCCTCTTTTTTCTTGCAAACAGAAGTCGAGTTGTGTCCCAGCAGCAATGTACCCAGATCCAAGTGATGGCTCATGCTCCAAGTTGCACATGGGGATCTAGTGGCACAGTTTGCATGAAACTTCTCTGATGTGCAGGGCAGCCCTACGTTTTGCAGAACCAGTAGCTATCTCCTGCCCCAGCTAATGTCATTATAAAAACTGATCCCCCTATACTATACAGGTGGACATAAAGTTTGTGTGCAATTGTACGCGAACTTTATGTCCACCCTGTATTTCCAATCCCTCCTCTAACCACACATACTATGGGAACTACTAGCCCAAATATCTTGGCCCCTTCCAATGCACTGCCAGCAGAGTGTCAGGGAAAAGTTTGGTATTCATAATAAAAAGGGAGGAGAAGCAGCTGGCACTGTACTCCTCTTCTAGCTTTGGATGCAGATGTGATACCAGGGGATTCTACAGCCATCCTGTAATTATGAGGAAAATGCGAAGATCTCTATAGATTCTGGCCCTTACTTCGCTGATTCTCTGATTCAACCTGAAATCAAATAATTGCTGACTTCAGTATAGTTTGGGTTTCTTTGTAGTCAAAATTCATTCTCAACTGACAGGGCTCCTATTTCTTAGATAGTAGATACCAAGAGTTAGTAGCATAGGCCAGGCACACTGGTTCATGCCTGTAATCCCAGCACTCTGGGAGGCCAAAATAGGTGGATTGTTTGAGCTTAGGAGTTTGAGACCAGTATGAGCAAGAAGGAGACCCCATCTCTAAAAATAGTCAGGTATTGTGGTGGGTGCCTGTAATTTTAGAGACCCCATCTCTAAAAATAGTCAGGTATTGTGGTGGGTGCCTGTAATCCCGGCTACTTGGGAAGCTGAGGCAAGAGGATCACTTGAGTCCAAGAGTTTGACGTTGCTGTGAGCTACGATGCTACAGCACTCTACTGAGGGCAACATAGTAAGACTGTCTCAAAAAGAAAAAAAAAAGAGCTAATAATGGTTAATATTTACAAAACACTTAATCTAGTACTTAGAATTACATTAGAAAGTACTATATAAATAAATAAAAATTTATTTATTTATTTATTTGAGACAGAGCCTCAAGCTGTCACCCTGGATAGAGTGCCGTGGTATCACAGCTCACAGCAACCTCCAATTCCTGGGCTCAAGCGAGTCTTTTGCTTCCGCCTCCCAAGTAGCTGGAACTACAAGCGCCCGCCACAACGCCTAGCCATTTTTTGGTTGCAGTCGTCATTGTTGTTTGGCGGGCCCGGGCTGGATTCCGACCCGCCAGCTCAGGTGTTCGTGGCTGGCACCTTAGCCCGTTGAGCCACAGGCGCCGAGCCTATATAAATATTTATTAAAGAAATAGAATTAACAAGTCTCTAATATGACTATCTTAATTTTCATTAAAAAATCTTTTTTAGCTTATATGAAAACTCAAGGTTATAACAAAAAATTTGGAAGAAACATAAGAGGAGTAAAACCACAGTCTTTTTATTTATGTCTGCCACGAACATTATACAAAATATTTTCTTCCATTCTTTTTTTCAACACTTAAAAATAAGTAAGATCATGATGTATGTAAAACTAATCTTTTCCCTACACGTAAAGCTTTTGTGCTTTATCACTAAAATCTCTTTAGATTTTATTTTATGGTACTTTCTAATGTGATTCTAAGTACTAGGTAATTCTAAGTAATGCTGAGGTAGTGGCTAATGCCCATAATCCTAGCACTCTGGGAGGCCAAGATGGTTGGATCACTTGAGCTCAGGAGTTTGAGACCAGCCTGAGCAAGAGCGAGACCTTGTCTGTAAAAATTGGTCAGGCTTGTGGACAGCGCCTTTAGTCCCAGCTACCCTGGAGACTGAGACAAGAGGATCACTTGAGCCCAGGAGTTGGAGGTTGATGTGAGCTATGAGGCCATGGCACTCTACCCAGAGCGACAAAGATAGACTCTGTCTCAAAGAAAAAAAACAAAAAACAACCTACTTATAGAAATAACAATTTAAGGGCAGCACATGCTTCCTCGTGTCCACAAGTCATATACTTCTTCAGCAACAGTAAAGTATTTACATTATTTCCAATTTTCCCCAAGTTAAATAATACCTTTGTGTATATATGGTTGGTGTCCATCCAATTACAATTTTCCGGAAACAATTTTTTTTTATTAAATAAATAATTATTATTATTTGGAGACAGGGTCTCACTATGTTGCCCTCAGTAGAGTGCTGTGGCGTCACAACTCACAGCAACCTCCAACTCCTGGGCTTAGGCAATTCTCTTGTCTCAGCCCCCAGAGTAGCTGGGACTACAGGCGCCCGCCGCAACGCCCGGCTATTTTTTTTGTCCCAGTTTGGCCGGGGTGGGTTTGAACCCGCCACCCTTTGTATATGGGTCGGTACCCTACCCACTGAGCCGCAGGCGTCGCCCTGAAAAATAACAAATAATGTCACTGATGTATGGAAGGTCCAGAAGTTAATGACCTAGACCTTCCTTAGAATCTTGACACCAGTGATCTTGAGTTTGGGTTTTGTAGTCTGTAAAATGGGGAGAAGAGAGGTTTCTATTTCATGGGGTTGATGTGAAGATTAAATGAGATGGTGTTTGTAAGAAAGCCAGCACAGTCACCCTTACACCCCCACCCCGGCAGCCCGATCCCTCAGAATGTTACTTGATGGGGGTTATTACCAAGGGGCCCCATTTAAACAGGCCATGTCTGAGCCCCACCTAAAAGGTACCGAGTCATGCCAAGGTTGGGACGAGGAGACTGGTGTTTAGGAAATTCTGTGCTTTTCACAAGTACCAGTAGTTCGAGGAATGCCCTGTGAAGTTTGGGAGCCAATATCTCCAAAACTGTTACCAGTAGCAGCTAATGAGACGAGCCCTTACTATGTGCCAGGCGTCTGCAAACCGCCCCGCCAGGGTTTCTCAAACTCTGTGTGCTTCAAAGCCGCCCAGGCAGCTAGTAAGGACAGCAGATCCCAAGCCCCTCCTCCGAGATCCGATGGGTGGGGCCCAGGGAGCTTTTTTAAAATACACGCTCGCGCTCCCAGGTGGCAGGTTTGCGCTTAGTCCCTGGACCACACTTTGGGAAACAATGCACCAGGCGAAACCAGGGGCTTGAAAAACCTTGATGTCCCTCTTCAGGATAATAAAAATTGGACCCCAAAGTCAAAGGGAGCGGCCCCGGCCCCATTTCCCATTCAGATCCCCGCCCTGAATGTGAAAAAGGCTTTGCATGAGCCGGCAAGACCTCGTGAGCTCCTCCAATTCCCAGGTTTCAATTTTGAGCCACTGAGGCAGAAGTTTTCCCATCAGCGATGCCCCGGTTACCCCAGACTCCTCTCTCCCGGCAGCCCGCCCCAAACTCCGCCTGGCTGGGCGGGAATGCCCTTAGGGGGTGGCGATTGTCTGCACGGCGTGCCCTCCCCCATCGCTCCCAGCCCAGGGGTCTCTCCAGGTTGGAGAACGCCTTCAGCCTGGCGCTGGATTGGGTGCACCCCCACCCCGAGCCCACTCCGGCGTTCCCTGCACCGCGCGCCCGCCGCTGTCCCCGAGACGCCGCTCGGGGCCGTCACCCCGATTTCGGGGCCCCGGGCCTGCTGTCCGCGTCGCAGACGTGCTTGGGCCCGGGCCCCGGAGCGCGCACAGGGCCCCGGTGCGCGCGCTGCTCCCGGAAAAGCACTTACTTTGCACCGAGCCCGGGAAGCTTTCGCCCTCGCTGCTCGAGTTCATGGCGCAGACTGGGAGGTCCCCGCCCGGCCGGGGTGCCAGGGTGGGGGGCGCTGATCTACATCGTGCAAGGACTTTTCCTTTTATTTTTCCACACCCCCCCAGCCTGCCTTCTCCCAACTCTGCGAGGCGGGGAGGACGGATGTAAAGCTAGCTCCACTTCCGCTGCCTAGAGGGCGCTGGCCAGGCCCGGCCGCCCCAACCTGGCTTTGCAGCAGCGGCTCCCCGGGGAAGCGGCCCGCGAATCCCGAGGCCCCGGCCGCGCGGCCCAGAGCCCGCGGAACCGCCCCCAGCAGGGGGATCTGGATGGCCACGGGCGTCCCAGCTGGCGCGACCGCGGGCGGCGAGGGATGCGTCCCCTGGGCGGCGGTGACCGGCGGCCCCGCCGCACGCTTGTGTTATCGGAGGCCGGGATTGGTCTCCCCAACTCGGGGCGCCTTTGCACCTGCCGCCCCGGGAGCCTGGTCCCCAGCGTAGCAGCGCTGCGGCCGCGCTCCCGGGACGCCCGGGCGCTTTGCAGAGAGACCCGCGTTAGCTGATGTTTGCGGGTGGGTGCGCGGGGCGCGGCGGGCTCCGGAGAAAACCCGGCTGGGCGTCAGCGCTGGGCAAATCAGCAGAGCGCTGGGCGGGCCTCTGCCCAGCAAGCGAAATGAGGAGGACCGTGAGGGGGTGGACGATCAGAGTAACTACCGGCGTCGTATCGCTGAGGGTCCCCTACTCCAGGGGGCTGCCATCTTCACCGCACATCACGGTCTCCTGGGGGGCTTGTTAAGAATTCACGCTGCTGGCCCCACCGCAGCGCGTCTGACTGCGTAGAGCTGAGGCCGACCTGAGAATGGGCATTTCTAAGTTCCCAGGTGATACCCCTGAGGTTGGTGGGTGTCTGCACGCTGACGACACTGCCCTCTCTGCTCTGTCCGCGCTCGCCTGACTCCTTCGCCACCTCCCCATTGTCTCTGCGCTCACCTCCAAGTTCCAGCCTTATCCAGCCTCCCGGACTTTGCCCTTAAGTTAAGCGAGTCTCCTGTATCCACCTGCCACCCTCCCTAACCCCTGCTGGTCTTGATTCCAATTCGCATTCTTAGGCGGTCTAATGTCGCAGATCCCTCTACTCCCCACCCAGCCGCTCCCTGTCTCCCTCCTGTCTGCTTTGCCTTTCTTAAAACACATTCCAGAGCACAAACTATGGATCTCCACTATCTCTATGTATGTGTTTATTTGTCTGCGTAGACAAAGATCAAATGCTTCTATAGTATGTTTCCACCTTCCCTTGACTTTCAGTAAATACCCATGAATGTGGGGATGTAAAAACCATCTTCTTCAGTGAGTTGACCTTATACCTAAAGTGTAGTAACGGATCTTCCCCTGCTGCTTCCTTTAAGGGTTAGTTCATGCCTTCTGCAAATAGCTATTCATACGAAGTTGGACAATTAAGTTCACGAACTCATCCTGGAACAAGCGCCACATACCTCATTGCTGAAGTACTCCCCTGGGGAGGCTATTTCCAGTGCCCAGTCTACCCTTCAAAGCAATATTGGAGCTCCTTTTCTGGAAAGGCCATCAGAATTGCCGCTCGAAGTATGACAATTAAGTTCGTGAACTCGTTCTAGGAGGAAAGTGCGTTCTTTTTTTTAGACAGAGTCTCACGTTTGTTACCCTGGGTAGAGTGCTGTGGCATCATAGCTCACAGCAACCTCAGACTCTTGGGCTCAAGCGATCCTCTTGCCTCAGCTTTCCTAGGCTGGGACTACAGGTGTCCACCACAAGGCGGGACTATTTTTAGAGATGGGGTCTGGCCGTGGCTCAGACTGGTCTCCAAATGTTGAGCAGCAGTGATCCACTCACTTTGGCCCCTCAGAGTACTGGAATTACAGGTGTGAGCCACCGGGCGCGCAGCCTAGAAAGGGGGCTTAGATGGTGGCATCCATGCATAGCTTTTTCTAGGACCATTCAGGAACTTAGTTGTCAGACCTCATGAGTATTTGAAGTATGCCGGATCCTGTGCTGTCCTCCAAGGTAGAAACAGATAGGGTGTAGGCTCTAGCAGTACTTGGCTAGAGGCAAAGGAGGGAGGCAACATGAAATAATCGAATGGTGATAAACTCTCCAAAGACTATAAAATAGGGATGTGACAGTAGCTGCAGAAGTGCTTTTAGTGCCTCCTTGCAATTACTCAAACAAGCCCAGCTCTTGCTGACCCAGGGATTCTGTACCTGCTCTTCCCTTTGCCTAGATTGCTTTTCCTTTGTTTTTGCAGGACCGGCTCTTTTAGACCATCCAGGGTCAGATGCCATGTCACCTTTCCAGAAAGACATTATTCTATCCCTCATTGAAAGCACGGACTCCCCCAAGATGCTATCATTGACCTTCATTATACCAGTCTAGGTAATGATCCAGAAGGGCATTGCAGTTTAGGGCGATATTTATTGTTTGTTGCTTGATGAATGTTTACATATGTGCACACCTGGGGAGCCACCCACCCACATCAAGACTAAGTATTTCCAGTCCCTGACCACTTCCCTCATGTCCCTTCATTGTCCATCCCACTTCAGCCCTCACAACACCACAGAGGTAACCTCCTGTTTCCACAAATTCCTTTGGTGGAGAGCAATATTTTTCCTATTTGCCTAAAGAGAAGAGGCACCTGGGAGGGCTTGCCAGAGAAAAACTTCCTGGGTCTCAAACAATACCCACTGCATCTGAGTTACCTAGGACAAGACTTGGTAATCTGCACAGATTGTGAATTTAAGTGCCACAGGTGTGAATAATTCTCATACAAATCCTAGAGTTGCTAAATTGGAATTAGTTGGGTGACCTGGAGTAAGAGATGCAACTGTTGTGTTCCAGATTTCTGCAAATTAGAGGTAACAGTAGAAGGTACTTCATTAAGTTGTTTCGTAGAAGAAAAGAATCAATATGTGTAAAGTGCTTAAAGTAGTGTCTGACTCATGCAACTAGGTGACAAATCCTAGCTGTTAGAATTTTTTACTTAAGCTCTGTTATCTGTCTCCCCACCAGACTATAAACTCCAGGAAGACATAGAACTGGCCTATTTTTTTTTTTTTTTTTGGCTGTTTTGGCCGGGGCCAGGCTTGAACCTGCCACCCCCCAGGCATATGGAGCTGGCACCCTACTCCTTGAGCCACAGGCGCTGCCTCAAACCGGCCTATTTTTTTGTTTTTCTCTGTATCCTCAGGCCTAGAACAGGGCCTGCACACTTTCTCAGCTTCCTTTGTAGCTAGCATGGCTATAGGAGTAATTTTTGGTTATGGAATGATTTCATGCATGTTCCTATGAGGCCCATTTTAACTCTGTGCTACCATGCCCAGTCAGACCTTCTCTATCACACATCTAGACCACTGCTAACATTTTTCTGGTCTTATATGCTTTTTAAATTTATTTTTTCTTTCTATACTTGTTTTTCCCATTGCAAGAGTATTACAAGCTGTTGGTTAGGAATTTGAAAAAATATACAGAAAAATACATGTATAAGGAAGAAAATGAAACCTATTTATAATCCACTACCCAGAAATAATATTTTGATTTATGAATATATCTAATGTTACTTTGTTGTACATGTGTTTGTATGTTTACATAGATGCACACAAGTTACACTAAAATATTTTATTAAAATATGATTATGACTTGCATGTTATTTTTAACCTTCATTTTTTGTACATATTATGATTATTTTTTAAAAAGACCCAAAATATGCACAGCTACCTGAGATCCCACAACTCGAGATACATGTAACAAGTATTTACATCTTTATGTATTGTTTACCTTGCTAGTCTTTTTCCAATAGAAATGTAATAGAATGAATCATATGAATTGCTGATATTTGTCTATTTTTTAACTTAAAATAGTAATTAAGTTTGGTTCAAATCAATATGTATTCATGATATTAATATCATGCTTTGGATAGAGATGGCTTTTATTATACCCAATATCTATGCTCTCAATTTTCTTAGTACTAGAACTCCTGATTTATAGCTGAGCACATGGCCTCCTGAAAAAAAGACTTTTCTTAGCTTCCTTTGTAGCTAACATGGCTATAGGAGTAAATTCTGACCCTGCAAATGACTGTTGTGATGCTCTATATCTGGGAAATCTCTTAATAATAGTTGACATATGCCATTTACCCCTTCTTCTTTAACTCTTTCTCTCGTCCTTGCTTGGGATGAAGGTGTGATGGCTGGAGCTCTAGGTGCTATTTTTGGACTGAGAGAACTAGCTATACTCTAGTAAGACAATGGTGAGCTGGAAGTATCCTAGGTACCTAACTTCTTCGTGGAGCTGCCAACTGTATTGACTAGTTCTAGACTTCATTTAAATGAAAAAGCATGTTTTTTTTCCTGTTGAGTGGGCCCTAGCTGGGTTCAAATCTGCCACCCCCAGTGCATGGGCCAGTGCTCTAACCATTGAACTACCGGCACCCAGCAGGAAAAAAAAAGAGCATTTTTGTCTTGTTTCAACCACCATTATTTGGGGGGAAAAGGCTTTTTCATGTGCAGCTGAATTGAATCTTAATTTAACATGGTGCTATACATATTGTGACACAATTGGCTTTTGATTTTGAAGAGTTTGCCAAGGGTTGATTAGAATCACCTGGAAAGTTGTTAACTATGTAGATGACCCTCAAATCATCTGTGGAGACTGTCCTTCAGCAGGACTGGAGTGAGGCTTGGATGTCTGTACATTTGACAAGCTCCCTGGGTCATCCTGATGTACTCGGTGTTTGCAAACCTCTGTTTCCCACCATTAGGGAGCCATCACTTTTAATGTTTCATTAAAGGGGGCCAGAGCCCAGTGGCTCACCCTTGTCATTCTAGCACTCTGGGAGGCCGAGGTGAGGGGAGAGGGTGGGGTTCCCTCAAGCTCAGGTGTTGAAGACCAGCTTGAGCAAGAGCTAGACCCCATCTCTACTAAAAAAAAAAACACAAAAAAACTTAGTGGCACATGCCTGAAGTCCCAGCTACTCAAGAAGCTGAGGCAAAAGAATCGCTTGAACCCAAGAGTTTGAGGATGCTGTGAGCTATGATGATGCCCTGGTACTCTACCCAGAGTGACAAAGCGAAATGCCATCTAAAAATAAAAAGGGGGAGAGAAAAAAAATGTTTCATTATAGAGTTCTACTATAATTTATTTGCTGTGTTCATTAACGGCTTTGTAGATATTATAAGTAATATACAGCAGTAACTATTTTTTTATCGGCCCATGTGAACACATCTTTCTGTGCCAGCCTGAGCAGAGCTGCCAGGATGACTTGTCTCAGCACCATTTGGAAAGACTTTTCCTTCCTTTGTGTTTTTCAGATTATTTTTTCAATATGGACTGTTTCCAGATCTATTTCTTGGTAAGACTCACCCTTCTTGACAAGCTAACAGCCTTTGTTTGACTAGAAAGCTTGTGATTCCTTTTGTCCTTAAGTTTTTGTTCGCTTCTCATTTGCTCTTTAAGATATAGAAATGGTAAACGTCCTGCAGGGTGCAAACGTATTAGGAATCCTACTCCATGTTCTAAATCTAGAAACTAAAATAAATTTGAGTCTATCGCCAGTACTTAAATGTTGATGGGTTTCTCATTAAAATTGAGAATTATAGCTTTTATTCATTTGTTTGTTTTGTTTTTAAGGGAAGATTTGGCACATCTAGGCCTGAATTTTCAAGTGGTAATACTTGGCTGGGGCTGAGAAGCTGCCCCTTTGGACGAAATCCAACCTTTCCAATTCATTTCAGTCATTGTTCCTCCTTGTCACTTTTGGTATTAACACTGAGTATCAGTTCCGCATTGTTCTCGTGAGGCATGTATTTGAATTTATACAACATTTCCAATATGTTTCTAATAGAAAAAAAGAATTTCTTCCTCCCCATTTATTTGTTTATTTGTGTTAACTAAAGGTCCCTCCCCACCCCCGCCAGACAGAGTCTTGCTATGTCACCCTGGGTAGGGTGTCATGACGTCACAGCTCACAGCAACCTCTAACTCTTGGGCTTAAGCGATTCTTTTGCCTCAGCCTCCCAAGTAGCGCCCGGCTATTTTTTTGTATGTAGTTGTCATTGTTGGTTAGCAGGCCCGGGCTGGGTTTGAATCTGCTAGCCCCAGTGTATGTGGCTGGCGCCCTAGCCACTGAACTATGGGTGCCGAGCCTTCACTAAAGGTCTTTACTAAAGAATCACTGGCCTTCCCTGTACTATGTCATTTCATCCTCAGAACAATAGTGACGGCAGAAATTTATCTCTATATTATAGATGTGGAAACTGACTCTCACAAAATGTAAATAAATTTCCTCCAATCAGAGGCCAATAAAGGACAAGGTCAGCTAAGAATCTGTAAATGGAAGTAATACACATTGTAGAAGAACAGAGATTCTTATAGTATTTTGAAATCAATCTATTAGAATTGATTTCCTTGTTTAAATAACTTCTGGCAGGAGACTTCCAGATACTTTCTTTCTTTTTTTTTGCAGTTTTTGGCCAGGGCTGGGTTTGAACCCACAACCTCCAGCATACGGGGCCAGCACCCTACTCCTTTGAGCCACAGGTGCCTCCCTACTTTCTTAAACTATTAAGAGAATACACAGGTTTTTTCGTTAGTGATGTTGATCATAAGAGGGTATAATGGCTGAATAATTTCTGTAAGTTTTTTTTTTTTGTAGAGACAGAATCTCACTTTATTGCCGTGGGTAGAGTGCCATGGCATCACAGCTCACAGCAACCTCCAACTCCTGGGCTTAAGCAATTCTTTTGCCCCAGCCTCCCGAGTAGCGGGGACTACAGGTGCCTGCCACAACACCCAGATATTTTTTTGCTGCTGCTCAGCCACCCTGTTGAACCTGCCACCCTCAGTATATGGGGCCAGCGCCCTACCCACTGAGCCGCAGGTGCTGCCCCAGTTGCTATAAGTTTTATGAGCAAAGATATCCTTCTTTTAACAAAATATAGATGCTTCTTGGGATGGGGGTGACATAATCATGAGTTTATTGGGACATCACCTCATCATATGTTGACAATATTGAAAGTCAAAAAGGCACTTAATACACCTAACCCACCAAACAATAGCTTAAGCCAGCCTATCTCAAACATGCTTAGAACCATTTCTATTAGCCTACAATCAGACAAAATCATGAACACAAAACCTATTTTATAAGAATTATGCTATTAAAATAAAAAAAAAAGAAATTGTGTTATTTACCTATTAGAATACTGTACCAAAAGTGGAACATGGAAGGGCTTGCTGCCACTCCCGGCCATCCTGAGCAAGCATCGTACTGCACTAAATTACCAGCCAGGGAAAAGCACATCACAGTTGAAAATCGAAAGCCCAATTTCTGGGAAGCACCTGTGGCTCAGTGAGTAGGGTGCTGGCCCCATACATTGAGAGTGGCAGGTTCAAACCTGGCCCTGGCCAAACTGCAACAAAAAATAGCCAGGCATTGTGGCAGGTGCCTGTAGTCCCAGCTACTCAGGAGGCTGAGGCAAGAGAATCGCCTGAGCCCGGGAGTTGGAGGTTGCGAGAGTGCCATAAAGTAAGACTCTGTCTCTATTAAAAAACAAACAAACAAAGGAAGTACAGTTTCCACTGCATGCATATCACTTTCATGCTGTCATAAAGTAAAAAAATAGTTGAACTCCTATAAGTCAGAGGCTGTCTTTAATTTGTAATTTCAAGTGGCCAAAATGCTTCCCACAGTGAACATTTTATTACCTAATTTACTTTCCTATAGTAATCATTCTTAGTCCACTAAAGAGTAAATTCTCCTCAAGGCAGGAAATTTGGTTTACTTTCTTCTTTGCATACTAGTGCCTAGAACAATGCCTGGTACATAGAACAGGGCGGCTAGCTGAGTGGATGGATGGACGGATGGATAGTATCAAGGTTGCTTTGGCAAATCAATACTAAAGCAAACCTTGGACTATTACAGGAAAGCATGTTTCCTTTTTTAGTAAACGCATAGGGGAACATCTCCTGATAACAGAATAGAGTATGCTCATGGTAACTGGTATTTTAAAACCTTTCTTATTTTTCTAGACAAAGGTTAACAACGATGGCTAAACCAGGGGTTCGCATTCTCAAGAGCACCTTGTCGTCAACCTTTCCCCTCAAAAAGTACTGCAGACAATTGTGGCCTAAGACTTCCACTGTTAATTTGGCCAGGGCTCGTGGTCCAGGGCTGACTCTCTTGCCCTGTGACCTCCTGCTCAGCTCTGCCTTCAGAGTTGCGGACACTTGTCTCTATTTTCCAGGCTTCTGGGGCTTTTAGCTTCCTGTTGGGTTTGGCTAATGGGTAGAAAGGAGAAGTCAGAGTATTTTCCCCTCACCCTTTCTATCTTGGTGGCGGTTGATGTGTTTCTTTTATGGCCCCACATCCATAGGTTGGGTCTACTGTGGTCTCAGCTTCTTCCAGATGACCCTGGACCCTGGTCTGTAAAACTACCATCTCCTCCTTTGTCTCTCTCCCTGCCCCCTTCGTGTGGCAATAAGGTAGTGGCTTCCAGCTCTTACTAATTTCTGGGTGGCCTGACTATTCCCTTGGCTCCTTGGCTCTTTAATCTCTGGTGTATCACATTCCCTCTATTAACATTTACAGAAATCCTCAGAGCTGCTCTGTTTTTCTGGATAGATCTTAACTGACTCAGCTGGATTAAAGTTTGTTGGGCTTATACTTTTCTCCTTGTTTTTCTGCAGGTGACTCCTACCGGGAAACATCGCAGACTCTTCAAAGGAGCTTGTTGAGGACTCACATGCTTGGGCACCACCCAGATGTACTGGAACAGAATCTTGGGTCATGTGGTCCAGGCACGCACGGCATGGGACACACTTCAGGTGATTCTTAGTGAGCTCCTCCTGACTTCAATCCTGACCCCAAATCTTGGCAGAGGATGAGGAGAAATTTCTATTCTACACTGATTCACTAACAATATTTAGGAATTGCCAGCAATCCTTTACATAAAGATAAATGTTAATGAATAAGCACTTGAAATTTAAAATCAATGCTAAACCGTCTGTAATGAGACATGGTCAAGACTGAACCTGTTGGGCATTAAGTGGTAGTTACACAGCCAACCACGGTGATGACAGCTGACTTTGAGTCTTGCCTGGCATCTAACCGCGTGGCACACCTGTGTTTTAATAGTATAGTAACGCAGAAAATTTCATACACGTCAGTGTGCACAGGCTTGATTATCTTTTCCTTTATATAATTAATACATGAACATGGAAATGCTCAAACAGCACAAAAGGGTATACAGTAAAAAGCAGGTTTCTCTTCAACCCTCCCCAGGCTCTCCTTCCTCCATTTCCCTTTCAGGAAGCAATTGCTGTGACTAGTTTCTTTGGTGTTCTTTAGAACTTTTCCTACATATATACAAAAAGGCATATGCATATTCATCCTTTTTTTAAACCAAATTAGACTATAATGCAACCAGCATTCTACATCCTGCTTTTTTGCATAACAAGGTAGCTTGGAAACTCTTCTTATCAATGCACCTCTTTACAGTTCATATAAAATTTACTTAAGCAAGGGGATCATGGTGTATGGCACACCTCTTGGGGATGGGATAAAATTATAAGAGGGACTTTCTCTAACAAATGCAATCAGTGTAACCTAATTCTTTGAACCCTCAATGAATCCCGAACAATAAAAAAAATTTTACTTAAGCAAATTTTGTTAACGGACAATTGGTTTCCATTTTTTTGTTACTAAAAACACAGGTGGGCTCAGCCGCCCGTAGCACAGTGGTAACAGCACTGACCACATGCACTGAGGCTGGCCAGTTCGAACCCAGCCTGGGCTAGCTAAACAATGACAACTGCAACAAAAAAATAGCCGGGCGTTGTGGCGGGAGGCTGAGGCAAGAGGATTGCTTGAGCCCAAGAGTTTGAGATTGCTGTGAGCTGTGATGCCACGGCACTCTACCAAGGGTGCCATACTGAGAATCTGTCTCAAAAAATAAAAGAGAATAAAAAAAATAAAAACACAGGTGTAACGAATACCTATATTTATATCTGTATCTATATCTGTACATGAAAAAAAATCTGTACACTGATTTCCTAAAATGGAATTGCTAGGTCAAAGGTGCATTCAACATTTTGACATTTTCTAGTGGGGTTGTACTTCTCAGAACTCCCAATAACAACTAATTAGCGCACCTGTTTCCCTCACAGAATGTGCTTTCAAACCTCTCATCTTTATCGATCTGGTGGGTAAAATATGGTTTGTCATAGAATTATTCTACACTTCCCCAATTGTGATATAATCTGGATTGAAGCAAACAAAATCAAACCCTTACCACTCACCTCCAGTAAAACAAAACAGGGTTGTTACAATCTTTGCAATTGTTGACTGTTAGAAGAAATACAAATGCAATGCAAAGATGCCAAAGTAGACACTTTGTTCCAAAGTTTGGGTCTCAAAAAGCTCTTTTGAAAGTGCAAGTAAAGATGCCTGTATTCCCTCATGTATTAAAAGTTAGAATGTAATAGTTTTGAGTGTGTGTTTCCAAATCCTTTGAATAAGGTGTGAAAGATGAAATTTAAATCAGACTTTTGCTGAGCTGTTGAAGTACACCATGTTCGAAAACCTCTAAACTCATTCTCACTTTACAGAGGGGAAACTGAGGCCCTTTTCTTCTTATGGGAATCCAAAGCTATTGATGGAAACTAAAACAAATTTTAAAAAATTAAAAATTTTCCTAAAAATATAGTATCTTTTCATTTTGAATTTGTTTGAAGACTCAAAGAAGTTGCAAAATTAATAGGGAATAACCCCCCCCCCAATAAAAGCATCATATTCTTCTGGGGTTGAAAGAAATCTTGAGCTGTTGATAACTTTTCAGTGTTCTTATCTATCCAAACTCATAGTCAATTCAGAAGGTATCCATATCACAATTGTATTGATAATATGGATTTTCATTAAAACGCCCTGGATAAGATTCTAATTAAGGCTGAACAGGTTACTAAAATCATTAAACCCTAAACACAAAGGCCCTGGAAAAGATCACTTACTCCCGGCAGGCTTTGGTCTGGAGGAGACACACCCACTTCCTGTTTAAGTGCCATTGGCAGAATCCAGTCACGTGGTGCACGTGCAAGGGAGTGGGTGGGGCTTCTCAGCTGCCCCTATCCTGGGGATGCACAAATTTTGATGGACAGATCATTGTCTCTGCTGCAGAGAAGATTCTCTACTTTTGCTCAGATACTAGGTCACAAGGAGATTTGTGGACCTTGGCTTTAATTCAGTCTGTTATTATTTAACTAACTTTGGAAGACCTTTTTTTATGTTTTTAATTTTTGTCTGGGACCCCTTTCTTCCTTTAACAAGACTTTTCCCCACCTACCCACCCCCACCAAGATTTTCCCTTGGGAATGGTTCTGTCATATATTCCCTAATGTTAATCATAGTTCCCTGTCCCAGTGGTCACAAAAGTGGTCTAGTGTTCTAAACGCAGCCAATATCTCATAATGTACTGAATTATTTGAAGCTGCTCTTGGTTTTTGTGCTATGTGCCTTTGGTTATCAAATTCCATCTCCTGTCTGTCTGATCTCCTGGGACCACTTCTACACCTTCCCAAGACACCCCTGACTGGAAGCATCTTAGGCAGAGTCTTAGGCAGACGCCAGTCTTTCCAGTAGCTGGACAGGCCTGGGCTGACTGGAGCTCCTCGGCTGGATACACCAGCCAGGACTAGCTTTTGTCTGGGGCTGTGCCCAGCCTCAGTCTAAACTAGGCATGAAAATCTCATTTTTTTTTGCAGTAATTGACCTCCCTGCAGACACGTGACCGATTCTGTTCAATGAGACACAGAAATCTCCTGGAGGTTCTGAGAAAGATTTTCCTTCCTGCAAATAAAGAGACCAGAGAGAAGAAAGCCCTTTTTTACCTGCCTCCGCGCCCCCCATCCTTTCTGTCTGAACATTGCATGGGTGCGCCTGATTTATCTAGCCTTATGGTGGCAATGGTGGGGACATCTGGTGGGCAGTTTTAGGAGAAAGCTGAGATGCCGAGGTCCGAGCAGTGCAAGGATGAAGAAAACCTGGGTTCCTGCTCAAAGTGCTGAGCCCGGGAACCACCCCTGGGACTGCTGACTTCCTGGCTCTTCATTCAGTATCATAACAAACGTCCTTACTCTTAAGTCTGTTCTCTCCAATCTTTTCTATTACTTTTCCACCATGATTAAATTGACAACTGCACACCACACTGGAGTAAATGGCCAGAGAAATTAATCACATTTGGCTCTGTGACTGTAGCTCAGTGGCTAGGGCGCAGGCCACATACCCTGAGGCTGGCAGGTTTGAACCCAGACTGGGTCTGCCAAACAACAACAACAACAATAGCAACAAAATTAGCCTGGCTTTGTGGCAGGCACCTGTAGTCCCAGCCACTCGGGAGCCTAAGGCAGGAGAATTGCTGAAGCCCAAGAGTTTGAGGTTGCTGTGAGCTGTGATGCCACAGCACTCTGCTGACTCTGTCTCCAAAAAGAAATTTCATCACATTCGTATGTTATTGTCTTACAATATAAAAAAGTAGAAAGTTGTAGAAATAATAGTACATTTTTTATAAATGTCTAGTTACAAAATATCGTATTTTTATGTGAGAAACGTGGGCTTGCTTCCAAGGATACAACTTTCCTGTGTCAGATTTTATGTTTGAGGTAACGGCCTGCAATTCTTGTTCAAGCCACTGAGAACCTTTGTTAGTCCAAGGAGGCTACGTAAAAATATAAAGTGATTTTTAAAACCATTAGAACAATTTCAGAAATTTCCAGCACTAACCTTCTAGGCAAAGGCTCTATAACAAGCATCTCATTTTGTTTCATTGACAAGTATTGGAATTTCTGATACTAATGCAAATAGCTTGCAAGGCCAATCAGATTTAGGGATTGAGTATCATTTATTTCACAGTAATGTTGATATTTGCACTGGCAGAATGCACAGGCTTGGTTAGATCAATTCCCTACTGCTAAAAGGGCATAGAAGAAAATACAGACGTCACTAGATTCTAGGACTATTACTACCTGGAGATGGATTGACAAGGACTTCTGACCATCCACCCAACCAGGGCCATGGTGGTTTGAGTGCTGTGTTCCTTGGGTATTGAAACACAATCCTTCTAGCAGCTCAACTGCCCCTTGGCCACTGCACACAGCAGACACCCCTGCACCTGGCTGAGAAGGTGGACGTCTGGCTGATGAGTACTTTTTTGATTACATGCCACATATTAAGCACCATGGATGTCCTAATTAAAGACTGTTACTACTTTTGTCACAAAAGGTCCATAGTTACTGTACTTGTCAGAATTCTTTCGGTTGCTAATGAAAACAAACCCGAATTTGAACTGGCTTTAAACAAAGAAGGGAACTTCAGACTTTAGCTTCCGCCATCAGAAATTATGGCTTCACCAGAACTGGCTCTTTCTTTCTTTTTTGGCCTTGCTTTAGAAAGACACCTTTACGTCCGCATGTTAAATTTTTTAATGTAGTTTCGATTCATATCAAAATCATAAAGGCACCGAGTTTAAAGAGTTAAATAATCTACAAAGCTGGTTAAGGAAAAGAGAGGTCTTCTCAGCCCATTTCCCAGGCTTCAAAGGAATTATGGCATAATTATGTTTAGACAAATATTCAATGTTTATGTTATGTGAATATCGGTCACAGCTGAGTCGTACTATATTCTGATTACTTTTCTTTTTCTGCACAACTTTTTGTTTTCATTAGAGTTAAAAAAATTTCCTCTGCTGTATGTTTGCTTCCTTTTCCATGTGCTAACTCATCTGAATTATTCACCATTGAATCCTCTGGTGGTGGAAATCTGCCTTCAGTGTATTCAAACACATTACAGGCTCTATGGAGTTCATCTTTTTGAAGAGGAGTCTTCAATCCGGATTGGGGCATCTGAGCGCTGATGTCTTAGGATGTGATCTTCACGATTATCCTGGGATTTCTTATGTTTCTTTGTCATGTGAGATCCCTTGGCTTTGTCCTATGTCTTCGCCTTCTTGGTTCATTTTTTTTGTGTGTAATATATTCCCGTGGCAATGTACAAGGAGCAGTGAAGTACATTTTAAGATTTGACCTGCATATCCTCATAGTTTGTTGATAATTCATGTTTAAAATTCTAGACTAGATGGAATGTTACTCAGTAGTAAAGAATAATAAACTATTGATTCATGTAAAAGCTTGGATGAATCCTAAAGATATTATTTGGATAAGAAGAGTCAGTTTCCTGTTTATTGCAGCTCAATTTACAATCGCCAAAATGTGGAAACAGCCTCAATGCCCACCAACCCAGGAATGGATTAACAAGCTGTGGTATATGTACACCATGGAATACTATTCAGCCATTAAAAAGGAGACTTTACAGCCTTTGTATTAACCTGGATGGAAGTGGAACACGTTATTCTTGCATCACAAGAATGGAGAAGCATGAATCCCATGTACTCAATTTTGATATGAGGACAATTAATGACAATTAATGACACGGTGGGAGTGAGGGATGGGGAGAGCAGAGAGAGAAAAATTGAGGGAGGGGTGGGGAAAGGAAGAGCAGAAAGAGGGAAGGAGCAAGGGGGGTGGGGTCTTGGTGTGTGCCACACTTTTTGGAAGCAAAACTCGATTGTAAGAGAGACTTTACCTAACAAATGCAATCAGTGTAACCTGGTTTCTTGTACACTCAATGAATCCCCAACAATTAAAAAAAAAAAAAGGGTAAAGGGAAAATTTTATTTTAAGTAAAAAAAAATTTTTACTTGAGTGACATTTTAATAAAATAAAATTTAAATAATTTTTAAAAAGGGCGGTGCTTATGGCTCAAAGAGTAGGATGCCATTCCCATATACTGGAGGTGGTGGGTTTAAACCCAGCTCCAGCCAAAAACTGCAAAAAAAAAAAAAAGAAAAAGAAAGAATGGGAGGGGGAAAGGCCTGGCATGGTGGATTATTCCTGTAATCCCAGCACTCTGGGAGGCCAAGGGGGGTGGTTTGCCTGAGCTCACACTTTCAAGATCAACCTAAACTAGAGTAAGACCTTGTCTCTAAAAATAGCTAGGCATTGTGGCAGATGCCTGTAGTCCCAGTTACTTGGGAGGCTGAGGCAAGAGAATCATTTAACCCTAAGAGTTTGAAGTTGCTGCGAATGATGACACCACGACCCTCTACCAATGGTGACAAAGTGAGACTCTGTCTCAAAAAAAAAAAAAAGAAGAGTCAGTTTCAAAAGGTTGTATACTGTACGATCCCATTTATGTGACAAGGCATATCATTTCTAATATATACACACCTGCACACATATACAGTTTACATGGCACATACATACACATATATAAATGCACATGTTCCCCAAATTGCCCATCCAGAGTGACACCTGAAGCTTTTCCTTAGAAGCAGAAATTCCACACACAGAAAAAGAAGTCACCCTCTATTCCTCAGCATTTATATCAAATCCCAAATTCGTGACATAGCTCTGCTCAGGTCTCTGTGCTAGGGTACCCTGATCCAAGCCTGGGGCACATGCCCACTTCCACACGGAGGAAATTGTGGGGAGGTGATTCACAGCCAGACCCTCTAAGGCAGTGGTTCTCCACCTGTGGATCATGACTCCTTCGTAACAATGAAAACACATCCGGCATATCAGATATTTACATTATGATTCATAACAGTAGCAAAATTACAGGTATGAAGGAGCCACGGAAATAATTTCATGTTTAGGGGTCACCACAACATGAGGAACTGTATGAAAGGGTCGCGGCATTAGGAAGGTTGAGAACCACTTAGAGTCTAAGGAAAGTGACATTAGCCTGGCTCCATGGTACATGCCTGGAGTCCCAGCTACTCAGGAGGTTGAGGCAGGAGGCTCACTTGAGCCCAGTTTGAGGCTGCAATGAGCTAAGTGTGTGCCACTGCACTCCAGCCTGGGGGAAAGACCAAGACCCTGACTCTAAAAAAAAGGAAAGAAAAAGAAAGAAAAGAATGACCTATGGGACTCTGTTAGCAGAGAAAGGAAGGGAAGCGGGTCAGGTTAAATATAGAGGTTGTCAAACACAGCTGGACTCCATTCTCAATGGAGCCTCAGCTCCTGGAATATTATTTGTTTGATTATATGACTGTGGAGGAAGGGGCGTGGCATTGCCTGTAAAGCCCTTCCAGAGCTGGGCTCCATGGGGATGAGATTCATGGGTCAGGGAGGGAGGGAGTGTGTTGATGCAGACACACACATACCTCCTCCTCTAGAACCGTGTTGGAGACGAGTTGATTTCACAGTTCCCGTCTCCCCACTTGTGATCGTCAGAAAAATGTCCTCCCTACGTCCACCTGCTAATTCCAGGAACCCGCGAATATGTTCCTGTTCCTGGCAGAGGGGACTTTGCAGATGGGATACAA
Organism: Arctocebus calabarensis; assembly: GCA_963573935.1. Taxonomy (NCBI): domain Eukaryota; kingdom Metazoa; phylum Chordata; class Mammalia; order Primates; family Lorisidae; genus Arctocebus; species Arctocebus calabarensis. Next base: position 1,059 of record CAUYON010182083.1, on the reverse strand, counting down.
GGATTCTGAATGGGGCAGAGTAGCCAGGATTATCCAGGTGGATCTGATATAATCACAAGGGTCCTTCTCAGGGACAGAAGGAGGGACGAAGGTGTGACTTAGAGAAGGAATGCGATGACAGGGTCAGACGGAAGCTGGATGGGAGGGGAAGAGAGATTGGAAGATGCTATTGATGGTGGCCACTGTCACCCTGAATAACCATCACGTACAGAGCCCTGCCACATGGGCCCTGGCAAAGCTGAACGAGCCTACATGCCAATATCTGAAGATTGTTTGTTCACTTCCAAGACTGACTGTTATAGGTAGATAAGTAGGGAAACTGGATTTCAGGGTACTGATCAGGGACCCAGGGCACTCTGCACTCTGTGAAGCATTAGCTGACTGTAAATTTAGTGTAACTGGAAATACTTTGAAGATACAGCCACTCTGGCTCAGAGCGGTGGCTCAGCGTGGAATCCTAGCACTCTGGGAAGCCAAAGCAGGTGGATTGCCTGAGCTCAGGAGTTTGAAACCAGCCTGAGCAAGAGTGAGACCTGTTTTTTAAAAATGGTCTGGTGTTGTGAGGGTGTGTGTGCGTGTGTGCCTATAACCCTAGCTACTTGGGAGGCTGAGGCAAGAGGATCACTTGAGCCCAAGGATTTGAGGTTGCTGTGAGCTATGACACCACAGTACTCTACTGAGGGTGGCAAAGTGAGAGTCTGTCTCCAAAAAAAAAAAAAAAAAAAAAAAAGACACAGTGCCCGTAGCACAGTGGTTACGGCACCAGTTACACATACCAAGGCTGGCAGGTTCAAACTTGGCCCGGGCCAGCTAAACAACAATGACAAATACAAAAAAAAAAAAGAAAGAAAAATAGCCAGGCATTGTGGCAGGCACCTGTAGTCTCAACTACTTGGGAGGCTGAGGCAAGAGAATCACTTAAGCCCCAAGAGTTTGAGATTGCTGTGAGCTGTGATGCCACAGCACTCTACTGAGGGCGACATAGTGAGACTCTTTCTCTCTCTCTCAAAAAAAAAAAAAAAAAATCTTTAAGGAAAATGTTGAAATTAAAAACAAAAC
>CAUYON010182080.1:0-22510 GCA_963573935.1 Arctocebus calabarensis | reverse complement strand
CTATAACTTTAACAGTAGAAGAAGACAAGATAACAGGAAAGGGGACTTCCCAAGTTGGGGTCAGGGAAGGTGAATTAGAGGGAAGAGTTTTGATCATGATTAGATCTCCAGAAGTGGAAAGTTCCTGTTTTAGTTAGTATGTCCCTCCCCAAACGGAGAGCAGGACTTTCAGGGACAATTAGGGAGGCATGAGAGAACAACAAGTCTTCCCAATTGCAGCTTAGAGGCTGGGAGAAAAATTTGGTAACCGGCTGTCCAGACACCCCCTGTATACTAATGGATTGAGGAGATAAAAGACAAAGATTAGAGAGAAGTACAGAAAAGTTTGCTCCAGTGTCCAAAAGAAATTTTTTCTCCTGGCACTCCACTGTAAGGCAAACCAGGGGCTCTTGAGGGGTGATGACACAAACTGGAGCCATGAGAATATACCCTGGGCACTCTCAGTCCAGTTTGGGCTCTAATGGGGTCACTGTCCCAGGAGGCCTTCACCTCTGGGGACAGGCCACCCTCCAGGGGTCACCAAAAGGGCCATTATTAATAGCCTTTCGCAGACAAGGAAACTAAAGCCCACTGGCAGTTAAAAGTAAAAAAAAAAAAAAAAAAGATTACATGATAAAGAAATGATGGAACTAGAATTTAAATCCTGTTCTCTGTCTGCCCCCAGAGGCCGCCTGCTGAACCCCGACCTGCAGCCTTCTTCTCGGTTTAAAGGCATCCTTTGCTGTGTGTTGATGCTGTTTCTCCTGCACTCTTTAAACAAAGAAAAAAAATGTTTTACGCAGTTGGAAGGCACGGATCATAGTATCTGGAATAAAGTAGTTAGTTAGAAACTAACCGAAAGAGGACAAGGTGGGCACCCAGCCCCCATCTTGGTGCTGCCCACCTTGATTTTTGTCCCAAGTGACTGTTCACACCCGGGCAGGAGACCCTCTCACCAGTCTACCAAGACTCTCTAGCCTAGCGACAGGTACAACAGAGTCTTAAAAGTGACCTAGAACAGCCTGAAAGTGAATTACCATGTCATTAGCTTAAATCTACGTTGTAATCTATACCCCGCCACGGGCTCTCAGAGGGTCTCATGGGAGGTTCCCAAGGGCAATAAGACTCTGGTCCCAAGGTGACCCCTGAACCACAACGTAGGCCCAGCTCAGACCCTGTAAAAGGACCCCAGCCGTATTCAACGCCTCCTTGCCTACTTCCCACGGCAAAAGGGCAAAGGGATCCAAACGCTGACTATGGCAAATTTTATAAACCTTACTCTGGAATCCTATCTTTCTCTTCCTCAAATAAACTTTGCTTCATGCTTGCGTTACTTTGGGGTATCTGGTCATTTTCAACCAAGAGTGGTCCATATACTAGGCAGCCGCCCCAAACCCCGACATTTTAGAATGCAGACAACTGCCTTGAAACCCAACATAATTACGCAAATAATCCAGGGCCTCTGTTTCCTCACTTTCTTTTTAAATTTCCTGAAGATGAGTTTATTAATTAGAATTCTTTACATTGTAAGAGAAAGTCAACTCAAACGGGTCTATGGATAAAACATTTTTTTTTAATTGGCTTCTTCAAACTTTTTCCCTCCAGCACTGACTACTGTGGTTCCAGATATCACATCTTCACACTGCATGACTCGGAGTGAGACCAGGTCTTTTAGCTTTATTCCCCAAAACCCTCAACAAAGATCCCTTTCCAATCTTTGGCTTTTAGTTTTATGTTCTTGACAGAGGCACTGTGGCTAAAGGGAGGGAATAGAGTAATTGGTTTAAGACAATTATAATTCCCACTCAAATCTCAGAGCGGAGGGTTTCAGGATGAAGGTGGACGGTGTTGGGGGGCTGGTTCAGGCTTTCTCTTGTTGCCACTATCAAGCTGCCCCCAGAATCCAAAAGCACTTTACCTTGGCTGGCACAGAAAGAGGAAATTAAGAAGTCGAGTGGCAGTGGAGGAGCTGGTGTAGAAAGGGAAGTTAGGCAGCAGTACCAGGCATGAAGTTTGATTCAGTTAGTAGAGAGAAATTTATCAGCAGATAGAACACACCCAGGAGAGGTGTGGGTCTCTTCCTCACCAAGGAGGAATGACCCTTTCCCAATTCTTTCCCTTATATTTATCCCCAATTCTGAGCTTTGTTCCATCTATTTCGAGGTGTGTGCACTTTGGGAAGAGCTGATGGTCTTCTGGAAAGGCTTGTTTTCCTCATTTAGTCACTGATTGGGTCACCTGGGTCTTTGGTAGCCTAACTAACTTCTCCCTTGGAAAGTCTCCAAGGTATTAACAGGGCATTGATTAATCATGGAATGCTGACTAGCTTCTTCTTTAAAAAGTTCTGACTGATCAAACCCCCTGTGGGAGGTCTTAGCAGTTGAGCTGTGCCTAAATTTAAAAACTTTCTAACCACAATCTTGGCTAGTTCTGCCTGTGTAGTAGCTCAGAATGGCCTCTCTTCCCTCCCCTGTCCGTGTCTAAGCGAAGGAACCAGCTGTGTCCTCAATGGTCCATTTTTCTTTGTCTCAGCCATGGCCTGCTCTTCTTTTTCTTCTTCCCCTGTTCTCTACACGTCCCTAAGGGAAGGCACTTCCCAGAGCCTCGCTGGAGGTTGCCAAGGCTGGGTGCAGAGTTTCTCTTTGGGACAATGAAAAAGTTCTGGAAATAGGTGGTGGTGATAGTTGTACAATTTAAATTTAAATGTGTAATACTTAATGCCACTCAGTTGTGCACTTAAAAATGATTCAAATGGCAAATGTAATGTGTTTATTTTACCACAAAAAAATTAAAGTAATTAAAAAGTCTCCAAACATGTTTCACTTCCACAAGGGCTGAGGTCAGTCAGCCAGTTCATAGCTCATCCCCAAAGTGTCCCTTTGCCTTGAAAATGGCCCTGGAGAGTCCTCCCTAACTCTGACCCAGTGCCAGCACCAACAGACAAAATTATATTCAGATTGTATTAAACGCTAAGTATCAATGGGGCTCAGGAAATATGGCACCAGAACCGAGAGCCTGTCTCTTAAACTTCCAGAGATTTCATACGGGGAGATAATTAAGGTCAAAACATTTATTGGTGATTTGAATGGAAATCAATCAATTTGAAAAAACTTAGTGGGCTCTTTAATGGATACTTTCTAATGGCACTTTTAGTGTTCAGAGGAGGGGAACAGGTTCTGGATGTGGAGGTGGAGGGGAAGCTGACAGATACAACTGGGAAAGGAGCTGCCTCCCTGGGGGGTCACTGTCCTTTCCTGTGACTGCAGACAGATAGGTACATACTCAGAGGTCTCCGTGCACCCAGAGAGGCCAGGGGTTTTATCGTCTGACAGCTACAACAAAGGTGAGCAGGTTGCTCTATGATAAAAGCCACTCCATTGCGTCATCTCTCCAGCAAGAGGAAAGCCAACTGCAAGGCGGCTGTCTACTCAGCTGCAAAGTGAGTCCCGCGAAATTGGCTGTTCTGAGTAGCTCTGCCTCAAAAACAATGAATTTACATCCATTACTCCCAGTGTCAAATTCAGAATGATTTTATCAGGCCTGCTTTTGTGCAGCTAAGCTGCAAACCCGGGGCTGTGACAGACTTGAAGTCAAGAAGAACAAATTTGCATGTTACTGGGTTGCAAGAAGCTCTTTGATTGTAGGAGAGGCCTGATAATGCTGTCAAGCGCCTGCCAGGCTGGGACGCACCCGTCCGCCCTTGGCGCGGCTGACAGCGAAGGATTTAGCATCACCGAGGGATCAAAGAGTTGGGAATATCTCAAGCAAAAATGTTAAAAACACAAAGAAGCCTGCATCTTGATAAGAGGACATCACCAAGGAGAGATGTGCACAGAAGGAAAATGACCTTGAATCTGTAAAGATGTTACAAGCCTCAGAATTGTAAAATGCCTGAAATGAAAAGAAAATGCGCCACTCACATATGTGTTTTCAAGCCAGAGAAGGCCGAAAGGTGTGTGCTTGCCGCACTTGAAGGAGAGAAAAAGGAATGCTAGCTAACGGGCGCAGATTATGAGGGAGGTCACATTTCTGTTTTCAATGCCGATCATTTTCTTATATAAATAGGTCTAATGACTTAAAGCACTAACACGTGTATGTTTCAGCTGAACCTCCTTCCTTGATGTGAAATAGATGACTTGAAATACAAAGGCATTTTTTTAAGAAGAAAAATCTAATTACTGGCAATAATCAAGACGACACTTTTTTATTTGAAGAAACAAATAAAAATATTGAAAATGAAACTTTACGTAGAAATGTCAATAACGCCAATGGACAACAAATTTGCTGCCTCGGAAGTCTTCAGAGTCGGCAAAGTGTGCTGTGTAATTCCAGATGTATCAATGGGAAGCGAGGTAAAGGTGGTCCTCGAGGAAAAACTGAAGAAGTGTTTTCCATCTGACTCTTTAATTCCTTTACTTTTGTTTTTCATTTTCCTTACTCTCCCTAAAAACAGGTCTGGAATATTCATCCAGACAAAACTACCAGAGGAGAACAGCAGGTGGACTTAACTGGAAAACTAGAGCCCCAATTTTCTCCCTTAAACAAAAAGTCCCAGAATAAGCAAACAAATGACCTCCCTCATTTTCCCCTTTCATCTTTATCTGAATGTATGTACTAGAAAGGAAAGCTGTATAAAAACTAGAGACCATGCTTCCTTTATCATTCGAGCTCCTTTTGAAATCACCTAATAATATAACATCACTGTGTTCACCCCTGAAACACTTGTTTTTGGCTGGGTATGGTGGCTTTGCACCTGCAATCCCAACACTTTGGGAGACTAAAGTGGGAGGATCACTTGAGGTCAGGAATTTGATACCAACCTGGGCAAAATAGCAAGATCTCACCTCTATAAGAAAATTTAAAAATTAGCCAGGCGCAGTAACACATGACTATAGTCCTAGCTGCCTGAGAGGCTGAAGCAGGAGGATTGCCCGAGTCTAGGAATTCAAAGCTGCAGTAAGCTATGCTCACATAACTACACTCCAGCCTGGGTGATAGAGCAAGACTCTCTTTCTTAAAAATGTTTTTTTTTTGTTTTTTTGGAGACAGAGTCTCTCTCACTTAACTTCAAACTCCTTGGGCTCAAGTGATCCCCTTACCTCAGCCTCTCAGGTAACTGGGGACGACAGGGACCCACCACAGCGCCTGGATGTTTTTAGAGACGAGGTCTCATTTTTTGCTCAGGCTGGTCTCAAACTCCTGAGTTCAAGCAATCCACCCATCTTGGCCTCCCAGAGTGCTGGGATTACAGGCGTGAGAAAAACATTTTAATGAAAAAAAAAATTGCTTTTATCACCATCATGTCAATAGCCCAGTTTTGAAAAGTGAATTTTCCACAGTAAACGACATTTTCAGACACTGCTCACACTTAATACTTGAATTCCAATATTTATATCTAGTTTTAATATAGTGATCTAATATTTGTTTTTGAAACTTTCTGATTTTTTCTCTTAATTTTTCCTCTTAACAGAAAAAGAAGTCGCCCCAATCCCCAGCTGCAGTGTGATCATGTAAATAATATTTAATGAAATAAAGCTCTGTATGTATTTGCCAAGCCTAAGAAATTTTGCCCACAGTGACCTAAAATGTTCCCCCAAACTTTTATGGCTTGCTTATAAATGTTGACCATTTCAAAATAGATGTAAAAAGGAAATTGTGAGACCTTGTGTAGGAACGTATTTTCTTCTGAATATTGAGCTTTATCTGTTCTAATTTCTGAATTCACAGCAAATCTTCCAGCATTTTTTCCACCCCTATGGCCAGCCAGCCAATTAAGCATGTGTAGAGGGAAACAGCTATGAGAGCTTTACCATATTATGCAATTTTCTGATTAAACACAAGAGGGCAGGTTTTGCCTTATTGTAAGCCTAATTCCACTCCACTAGTAATCAAGATGGTCATTGTGCTAATTGGAAATACAGAAATGCTCAATAACATACGAAGTGAATGAGTAATCAGGGTGTATAACTCAGGCAGTGAAATCGCTATTATTTAAATAAAAAAGGCCACGCTCAAGCCTTTCTACTTAACATTATTTACAACCAGAACAATTACATTTGGGAGGCACTGGGATAGTTTTAGCTTACGTTTGTAAAGGAGCAGAGAATGGCTAAGAGGTAGACCAAATTCAGTCCTATTACATCTAAGAAGTCAGACTTCAGTTGATGTGACAAGTAACACAGGGGGTTCACGTTTCTACCAAGTAGATGTGGTTCTGATGAAAGTACACGGAGCATAAGGCCTTATATTTTTGTTTGCTTTCTAGAAAACTTTAACTCATCCGATACTCACGCTTCTGCTGTGTGTTGTTCTCAAGATTGCATTAAACTTCCTGCCAAAGCATAATTAAATTCACAGGCGTTATTTTCATTTTCAACCGCGGTTACAGCTGAGTCATCTGTGGAGCCTTTGCAAGGCAATGGTTTGGAGTCAGCTGCAGGAGAGAGACACTGGTTTACCTGACTAAATAATTTGCCTACTAACTCCTTCCAGTGAAACAAAGCTTTAGGATATCAAACAGTGGAAGGCCTTAAAATCACAGGTGTGTGGGATTGGCAAAGAGGCCAAGAGAAATCTTGACTTCCTAACCTAGTACCTGTAAATGGTAGAATTAAGGGCTCCCCGTGGTGGAAAGAAAAAGCATCTAGAAAGAAAACATGTCTGAAGAGCGCCCCCTTGTGTTAGGTCACGTAGAGCAAAATTCTGAGTTGTAGTACTTGTACAACTCAAAATTGAAGGAATAGGCTGGTGGTGATTTCATGGCAGAGAACAAGAGTCCGCCCTCGAATATTGTAGGCAGCTCGTGTGAAAACAGATGCCAGAAGCCCTGAATGAAAAGTCTTCATTCATTTATTCATTCAAAGTATAATTATAAAGGATAAGCAAGGCACTATAAAATAGAGTTAAAAACCTTGGGTTTTGCCATTACCTTGGAGAAAGTAATTACCTCCCACTAAGAGTGAATTGGCTATTTTATGCACTTGTATCAGTACACCGCCAACATTTTCTGAGAATTTAAATTAATGTCATTGATATAATGACAGCAGGGCTGTACATGGGATGTACAGTTGACCTCCAACTTCAAGTCCAGATGTGGAAGTGAACACCAAGTAACCATTACCTCACTGGCCCTTTCTTCCTCCAGGGGGTCTCCAACAAGATGACTGACCTTGCAGGGCTACCTGGATGATCTCCAAGTTTCAACCCCTCTTCCCTGGTCAGTGATTTGACGTAGCTTCCCACCTGAGGGTCAGTCATCAAATGGTGGGAATAAGGCAAGTAACTTCACAGACACCTGTGAAAGGCTGGTGTTTCCTTTTCCAACCTGCTCAATAGTGATCCAGGGAGTATCAATAGCTTAGAGAAGCAGTTCTCAACCTGTGGGTCATGACCCACAGGAACTGTATTGAAGGGCCGTGGCATTAGGAAGGTTGAGAACCACTGGCTTGGAGACATCAGAAAGCAGAATATCAATTTAAGAACTTATTTTTAGAAGTCAAGCTATTACCATGCATTTTACACAAACATGTATTTTTATATAGATTTGTATTTTGAGTGCTCGAAAGATGAAAATTGATATGTACAAATTAAAAAGCAGTAATACTCAAAAGACAAACAATAATTTGCAAACAATATTTGTTTTTATATACTTCTTTAATACGTTTTCTACTCCTTATTAATGTGAGATTAAAAGTGTTCATTAGAAGTCTCCTAATTAACGATGTTAAATTCTAAGCAAGATACAAATGTGTGTCAAACAATTTTAGAATTAGGAGAGGATTTAATTCATGAAACAAAAATGTTACTGGATTTTATATCTGAATGTTTACAAAAGCATTTCTACTGAAATCAGAATTCATATGCATACATTTTTCTAATACTGAAGATATAAGCATATAAAATAATCGGTTCATGTTTTTTCATTTTGTTTTTTTGGTTGCAGCCATCATTGTTGTTTGGTGGGCCCTGGGGCTGGATTCGAACCCACTAGCTCAGGTGTACGTGGCTGGTGCCTTAGCCCAGTGAGCCACAGGTGCCAAGCCGGTTCATGTTTTTCAAGGTTGAATTTTTTTTCCCTATCATTGAGAACTGTGGCCCTGCAATGCTCAGTGACATTTTCTGAGTTTATTTGCATAATATTTGATGTAAGTAAATACAAGTTTTTATTCCTCAGGTTTATCATAACCTTAGATTTGTTAAAAGTCATTCATAATTGATTTATTATAAGGTTAGAAAATGCTAGAAAATTGTATTCCTCTTCTATTACCTAAAAAATTAGGAAATTATTTCTCTTAGGAACATTATATTTATGAAAAGTTGAACACACGATAGATAGAAGTAGCTAAGTATAAATGATTGCTATTTATTTCTACCTCTGATGAATCTTGTTTCAGCCAAACCTTATAAGAATATGATGTATGAAAATTCTGATCTACTTGAAAGATAAGCCAGAGGTGGTTATTTGCTTTATAGAATTATTCATAATAGTCCACCTATAAAAGACGATTTCCCCTGGTGCTTTTAACATATAATTGATTTATATACAACTATGCAGGAACATATGGACCATGCACAATCCTATCTTCATTTATATATTTATTTCTCTTTTGCCTTAAAAGTGGGATTTAAAAATGTGTTCCCCTAATATGCTGAGCTCACAGCATAAACCTTCCAGAGGGCATCATGTTAACAATACACTGTTGTGTTTTCCAGGAATACTCTGGACGGCAGAGGTTGAGATCTATGCACGTCGCTGAGGCTAGAAAGTCCAAAGCAGGGTTACACTCCATGAAGGACTCTGGGCGATCACGGTCCCTATCACTGCTGAGTCTACCCTCCTATAGCCCTGTAACTTTAGGAGGCCCAAACTCAACTTCAGTTCCAACTGTGTTTTGTCCACTTCTCTGACGATGGCAGTCCTGATAACACCGGTTCTTAATGAAACTTGTACTCTGTGGTGTGAAGACAGCCCCAGGGCCCTCTTAACACCCGTGCTTTACACACATCCATTCTAGTTAGAGGGGCCGAAATGAGCTGAGAGACAGGCCACCCTCTAGATGCACAGATATCAAACATGAGCAGAGAAAATTTGCCTTGAAATCTCAATAACCGTTAATACCTCAGAAGCGAGGCCCATCAAGATGAGTCTGAACATCGTGACACAGATTGCTTCCTTCTTATTTCTCATGATCAGATGATTACTTAGCAGAACATCAGCATTTAATTCCGAATTGTCATGTTTTGTACAGATGGTTTGCTTTCAAATGATAATAGTTAATTGATTAGCATTCCTAAGTAACTGTCAGTACAGTGCAGTGTTAATGCTTCCAAAGTCGACTCTTAAAAATAAGCCCGGTACATTACATCAGAATAGTTTTTCATCTGAGGCTACCTAGCAAAACGGAATTGGTTCAGGATCAGCCAAATGAGACTGCAGAGTAATGGGGCTCTAATCAAATCATCTCACTTCAGTACTATAGCCTCCCTAGCATTCTCCAAGCAGCCTTCCCTGTAGAGAGTGATTCTATACTCATTAATAGGTTTAGGACAGTGTATTAATTAAGCTCTATAATTTTATTCTTTTTCTCTGTTTATTTATGACTACAGAATCAATGTTTATCCAGCTATTAAATCTTATACTAGGTCTAACTGTTAAGAACTGCAGATTAACGAAAACCACTCTGTGAAGTCTAATTGACACTGTAGAGCTGAATTGATTCTTCATTTAATCATTCCCCACCCTGTATTTTAAAAGGCCCATTTTTATCTTCAAAGCTGGAGAGAAAGAAAACAGAGAAGAGAATGGAGCCAGAGGAAGATGATCGGGAAGGTGGACACTTCGAAGCACAGACATTCATAGCTAAGAGGGACCTTGGGGAGTCACCTAGCACCTGTCACCACCACCTCCACACCATCACCAAAGAACCCAATGGCGGTCTTGTCCAAGTCTCAAATTACACAGACTTATAAATTTAAATGAATGCACTCTGGGTTGTTTTTTTTTTTGTGTGTGTGTGTGTGTGTTTGATGCTTTCAGAACAGGAGGAGGCTGAATCGATATGGGAAATTATCATCAGATAACACAAATTGTCTCCTCTCTATTTGATGATAGAGATGCCCCATGTACTTTAGCTTCCGATTGTTAAACAAACAAGCAAAGCAGAAACTACAGCTAAGCATTTTCTGAATTCAGGATCATGGTTACAGGAGCAGGACCCTGCCATAGGCATTCAACTAAAGGAAGGACAGTGGAGATTAGTTTGTTTGTTGACAGGGCCAGACCTGGGACTTGGCACCTTCTCCAGGTAAGGCGCAGCACCCTATGTTTCCTCCGTGTAGCTCTTGTTACTTGAATGTGTCTCCATCAGGGGTGTGTATCCTTTCCGAAGTCTTCTGTATTGAAGGAAAACCAGCAGCGCAAAAAGACCAACCAAAGCCACCAGGAGTCCCAGAAGCACAGAGAACATTGTGGTCCAAGAAGGAGTTTCCTCAACTAAAATGGAAGCAGAGGAGAAGGGTCTATAGTCAGAATTTCCTCAGCTGAATACTCTTAGAAAGAAAAGAATAAACGTGTTTGCCTTGCACATGTGTTTTTGTTGACAAAGCAAAACTACTCTTGCTAGAACACAATTTATCTTCTCCTTTCTCACCATTTATCATATCCACAATTGTTTTTCTTGAGCAAGTCAGAAATGGCATTCCATTATTTAAATACAGCTTATTGGATTTTTTAAATTTGTTACAACAAATGCTTATGCAGAATAAACCCTCCAAGGAAGTATGTAACTACTTTTGTGAGTTAGCAGCTCATTTGTAAAAGTGCATGCTAAAATGGTATCTGAGGAACTGCAAAATTTGCAGCCCTCAGTAGAGAAATTCTCTACATCCTCCTTACAGGATGATGAATGCGTGAGAAGGATCAGACTGGCTGTTATAATAGGAGACACCAAAGAATAGAAGCGGATGATATTGGTACCCATTTAAATAGTTGTGAATAAAATCTGAATCTCCATATGCCAAAGCCCATCCTCTACTCAAATATATTTTTAAAATACTTTTTCACAAAATTAACGCATTTTATATATATATATATATTTTTTTTTTTTTGAGACAGAATCTCACTATGTCACCCTCAGTAGAGTGCCAAGGCATCGCAGCTCACAGCAACCTCCAACTCTTGGACTCAGGCAATCCTCTTGCCTCAGCCTCCCAAGCAGCTGGGACTACAGGCACCTGCCACAACACCCTGCTATTTTTTGGTTGTAGTTGTCATTGTTGTTCAGCAGGCCCAGGCCGCGCTCAAACCCACCAGCCTCGGTGCATATGGCTGGCACCCTACTCACTGAGCTACAGTCACCGAGCCACCTTTCATTTTGAAGATGTGCATACTTTTCCTTAAAAAATGATCTTTCCTTACCAGGTCTTCTTCAATTCAGTTCCTCTGAATTTATTCTATGCCTTACACTCATCTAAGTATAAGATTCTCTGCCTAGAGGGTGGTTCACACCAGTAATCCCAGCATGTTGGGAGGACAGGGTGGGAGGATCACTTTAGCCCAGGAGTTCAGACTAGCCTGGGCAATATAGTGAGACCTTGTCTCTAAAAAAAATTTTTGTAATTAGCCAGGCATGGTGGTGTGCACCTGTAGTCCCAGCTACTTGGGAACCCGAGGCAAGAGCATCACTGGAGCCCAGGGGTTTGAGGGTGCTGTGAGCTGCTACATCACTGCTGCACTCTCGCTGGGGAACAGAGCAGGTCCCTCTTAAAGTATAATTAGAATACGAGTTTTTTCTAGTCCCTTTCCTCCAATCTCACAGAGGGCCCTGTCCCATCCTAAAGGGATTCCTACCAGAGGATTTTAATTTGTCTCTTCCTCCAATCTAGCCGCACCTGTTGAAAATACAGACTTTTCTTTTTATTCTGCCATTTCTTTACTCAGGAATCCCCAAAGACTGCCTTTTGTTATTTTCCAAATTCTCTGCCTAGCTTTTCCAAAAGTTACTCTAAAAACATTGTGATAACAAGCGTTTAACATCAATCTTAACCATTTTTAAGTGCATAGTACAGCAGCATGAAGTCCATTCACCTTGTGTGTGACCATCACCACCCACCACCCTCAGGACTTTTTCAGTCTTGTAAACCCACCAAGTGGTACCTCCCTATCCTCCCCTCCCTGCAAGCCTTGGTAATAGCAATTTTGCTGTCCCTATGACTTTGACAATCCTCTATTCTCATATAAGTGGAATCACACCACCTTGTCCTTTTATGTCTGGCTATTTCACTCAGCTTAATGTCCTCAAGGTTCATCTTTTTGATATGATTTCATTCCTTTTTAAGGCTGAACAATATTCCATATTGGGGATATACCATATTCTGTCTATCCACGCACCCATTGATGGATACTTGTTTGCTTCCATATTTTGGCTATTGTAAATAATGCTGCTATGAGCACAGATGTGCAAGAGTCTGCTTTCAATTCTTTTGTGTATATACCCAGAAAGGTAATTGCTGGTTCATATGGTAATTCTTCTCCTAGCATTTAAGACCCTCAGTTCTCAACCTCTCACACAGATCTGACCTTCATTCAAGGTGACCCTCTTCCCAAGGCTCCCACTACAACCAGGCTTGAAATTTAGCTTGAGCTCAGAAATTATCTTGATTACTTTGTAGGTTGAGACTTAGGGGAAATAAGACAGGTGTGAATGGGGGGACAGCCACCAGCAGATAGGCTATGTTTTTTAGCTTCTTGAAAACTTAAAACTTTCTTTGGAATTATCTTTTATTTTTATTTATAAATATTAGTTATCTATTTTTTGAGACTTTGGGAAAAATAAGAAGAAGAAGAAGTTAATTGATGACTCCATACTGAGCCTCAGAGTCAAAGCATTCTATAATAGTCATACTCTTATTTGACAATGTGAACGTTACTTTCTTGGCATCATTATTATTATATTGCTTAATATCTTGATGCAGTAATTGTCTGTTTTCTTTTCTGAATGTATCTTTGTTCATTCTTTACGTGGTTTTTGCTTCTAGTCTTTACCTTAAACGTTGTTATTGTTGTTAAATTTTAAGCCTTTTTAATTTTTTGAAGGCAAAAAGTGGAAATCTCATAAACACATGTATATGTAAAAATAAAAATTTAAAAAATAAACATTAAAATTTTCTTCATTGTTTTCTTTTCTCAACCTGCCCTAGTTTATAGGTTGGAAAAAAATTAAAATTTTCTTCATTGTTTACTTTTCTTTTCTCAATTTTAATGCCATTTCAGAGTCTTTAAATGGCATGTGGAGCCATGATGGGGCCTGAACCAGAAAGAAAAGAGTGTGCCCCACGTACACGTAAACAAAATATCTTCCCACTTTCTGAACCAAGTGGAAGAGTCAATAGACGATCTACAACTTTTTAAAAAACGACACAAGGGCAGTCCAGGAAGCATCCAGCCATGTTTGTATTTTCCATGTTACATGGTGGATACTTTCTAGACAGTCCTCATATTAGCTTGAAAAACATACAAGTGGAGTCCCAGACAGTCCCATCTGCTGCAGGCCCATGTCAACCCTCATAAACCTACCAGCAGGGGTGGTAGAGGCCAATTGGAAATAACTGACCCAGTTACAAAATAATGTGGGTATGTAAAATAAACAACAACCATCTGTCTTTATTTTGATAGTATATTATTCATCGTGAATTTTTAAAATTCATTTTCACCTTTTAAAAACATTGCATTATATTCTTACTTTCTTGGGTGACTGACTTTTCTGGCCTACCCTTGAATTTGGTGCTTGAGGCAAATGCTGGCCTTGTCTTACCTAATCCCAGCCCCTGCCTTCAAGGAATGATAGGTAAGCCCAGCAGGTTCCCGCCCACATCTGCTTAGTTCATTTTTCCTTATTAGCTAGACATTTCACACAACCACAGGGCTCGTTTTGATGAATATAGAAAGAACCACCACATCAAGTGTAGGGTTCAATAGTTTCTCTGTGAAATAAGGTCTCCTCATAACTTTGAGTTTTCTAAATTAATAATCGACTAACTCTTCTTTTTCTGATGTTTAATTGGTAGTTTAAAGGCTCATTGTGCTAAAAACATATAGCCTAGAGAAAGGCCAATAAACTTCACTAGACCTGAATACATCCATTAAAGGACTTGGTTTACATGAAAAAGAGAGAAAGAAGCGAAGCTCCCTTAGGAAGGTGAATAAATCCCCCATTCAGAAGTTCTGTCAGTCACCTGGCAGATCAATGGCATAGTGGTAGCCGAGTTGGTCTGCGGTGAGAAAGAGTTCCTCATTGGTCATCACAGGGAAGAAAGGAACCATGTTGTACATCCTATTGTGACCAATCGGTGCCAGCTCCTGAGGCCAGGCATCTGCGGGAGGCTTGAATCTTTTCATCCACTCATCAAAGATGGCGTCAGTGAAGGAATGAAGGACCTGCAGTGGAACAGACATTTAACATTGATCAGTCTGTTCTGATCAGGCCAACCTGACTGGAGCTCTCTCGAAAATGGAACAGATTTCTTCTTTACATGAAGATACCTTAATGGCACATACACTGGCATCTTTAGTTAACTTTGCCAGGATGTGCAGACGTATCTCCCCAAACAAAGAAGTGACAAATGCAAGTTCATGTTGCAGATTTAACATCAGTTTGGGAACATTTGAGACCTTCGATGTGTTAATTAAAGGCAAGTATGATAAGATGCAGATTCCAATCAGCATTCAGATGCTTTGGTTAAAGAGGAGAGAAAGAAGATGCATTTAGACTTTTAGTATCCCTAATCTAAAAATTCAAAATCGGAAGCCCCAAACTCCAAAACTTGACCACCACGTCACTCAAAGGAGCATTTTGAATTTTGGATTTTCAGATTAGGGATACTCAACTGGTAAAATGCAAATATTCCGAAATGACAACAAAAATCCAAACTTTAAAACACTTCTGGACCCAAAAATATTGGTGACATTCAATCAATCTCAGGATTATAATACAAACGGACAGTAATAACAAATAAAAAAGACAGAAAAAAGAAAACCTCTAAATTGGGTTTTAACATTTTTCTCAGAAAGAATCCCTTTTAGCTGCTCATTTTACAATTCTCTCACTTGAATTCTTGGTGTTACGCCAGCAAAAAAAAGTCTAAGAATGTTGTAACTTGCACAGCGCTTATTTTAATTTTCTCGACGAAGCCGTTAAAGTCCTTTTAAAATACAGCCATTATTACATGTATGAAAATATTAACAGCAAAATTTCCACATTTATAGGCCTGATTTTGCAACAGGCTGTAGAAATGAGAGGTAGCACAGCCTTTGTGTCTGGCCGTTAGAGTTTCTCTGTCATTCCCAGACTTCAAGTTCTAGGAGCCGGGGAGAGGGCCTCTCTTCCTCCCCTAGTTCACCAGGGCTTGTCAACCCAGGGGCTCTCAGTTGGAGGCAGGAGGGTATTTATTTCAATAAATGCTCATTCCACAAATCCAGTCTTCCTTTCACCACTGTACCCTGTACCTTATTCATAGCACTGATCAAATTATGTTGTAAAGTTGTTGTTTGTACATATATCTGTTTTCCCTAACACGACCCCTAACTTGTTAAGCTTGGAGATAAGGACTGTCCACCTTTCAACTCTCAAGCTTAGCAAGCTTAGGCAGGGTTTGCCGGCTGATGACACATTATGCAAAGTCATTTTTATTTATTTTATTCATTTTTTTAAGAGACAGGGTCTCTCGCTGTCTCATTGCCATCTAGGCTGGAGGTCAGTGAAGTGGTTATAGCTCACAGAATAGCCTTGAACTCTGGGCTCAAGCGAGCTTCTGCCTCAGCCTCGCCAAGCACTGGGATTATAGGCATGAGCCACTGAGGCTGGCCTAAAGTACTTGCATTTGCATAAATCGTTTACCCTTACTCACTGGCTTTCCTAACATTCTTAATCCTCCAATTCTGCTCAGGAAAAAAAAAAAAATTCTTTTCTAATAAAACAGTAGAATGACTTTTCTGGCTTTGGGGTAGGGTGGGGTAGGGTTATAGTTCAATCTAACAGGCCCATTTTGAGCTGAAGCTGTTTTCTTAGTGTCTTTCCTTATGTTTTCTGGCATCAGAGTCCTTGTGATCCCAGTCCTGTGACAGCAGCCCTGATTCCCCCCCTGAATGCTTTGTACTTCTCTTTTTATTTGAATCGCCCTTCTGGCTCGCATTACTCTCATTTATCTCAGTGCAGATTTTGCCATCCTCCCCAAGGCCCTTCCCTCCCTGTTTGTGCTCAGCTGTCTTATTCCAGGCAGCAAAGAGAGCTTTCCACCTGCATTGTCTCGTGAGGTTACATTCAGGATAGAAAAAGGAACTAAGGCACTTACTTAGTGAAGGGATTTTGTGTTTCCTAAATGGATTTTTAAAGTTCGTGGCACAAGTAATCAAAAGAACCAAAACATCACATTATAAGACCTGGGCTTTTGGAGAGATAAATGATTTTTCAAATTCTAAGAATCTTGGCTTTGAGGAAGAAAGCCTGAGGGAAGACAAGCAAGCAGGAGTGTCCGGCCTCCGCCCACGGGCTGCGCGTGGATGGAGTGTCCGGCCTGCGCCCACGGGCTGCGTGTGGATGGACTGTCCAGCCTGTTAGTGCTGTGGAGTTCATGTTTGGCCCAAGGAAACTCTTCTTCTTCCAGTGTGGCACAGAGAAGCCAAAAGATGGATACTCCTGGTAGAGTTTACTGTATAAACGCATCAACTCAGGAAGAAGGAATGATAATGGAAGTGGTAAACGTTTCCCACATGTGAAATTCAGAGAAAGTTATCTTTAAGGAGAGGTATCAGTCTTGCAAAAAGAACTAAGTATTAGTTGCTAATGTTGGTCTCTGAAAAGGGTATGCCACGCCTGACGTCTGGGAATTCCAAATAGAAACAAAAGGTTTCCAGAAATGGAAGTTGTGCTTCATCCTTCAGGTGTAGCCTTCTGAAGAAGTCTTGCCTAAAGCATGGAGAGCAAGCAGTAGAGGGGGATGTCTACAGGTGGAAAATACTGTCGGTTGCTTACCTAATATCCCTTTTATCTTAGTAATTTCTTTTATATTTTGGGGGAAGGACTGTGCCAAGGTACCCATGAGATGTAGATGCAAGTCACTGGATGAAACTTCTAGGAAAGCTTTGTAAAGGTGTTTGTCTCATCTGAAAAAATGTCCCTTTTTGCCTTTCCATTTCCTCTTGCTACCCCCTGGAACACAGATGTGATGGCTGGCGCCACAGTAGCCATCTTACAGCCAATAAGCAAAATTAAGAATTGGAAGCCGCTTACCAAAAATGGTAGAGCAAACAGACAGAACATGTCAGTCATGACTATGGAGATACTATACTAACCCTGGACTGCCTATCACTGGCACTTTCTTACATAAGAAAAATTAATCTTTTTTGTTCAGGCTTCTGTGATTTAAATTTCCTGTTCTAAATGATTGAACCAAATCCTAAGTGATACACAGAAAAAGGGCCTAGGGGTTTCAAGGAACATACTTTCCAGAAAAGGCCAAACAATATCTCTTGACTCATCTGCTCCTCTAGAATCTTGTCACTTCCTCATCAAGGGTTGGGGTTTAACTGGTTCTCCCCTTGAAACTTGGTGAGTTTCTTACTTTCTTGTGACAAATAAAATTTAGCTGAGGTGGATTTTTTTCTTGTGGCTTTTGAGGCTAAATTATAAATCGTGCTGTAACTCCTGTCTTGTGCCTGACCCCTGAACTGTCGTGGAAGCAGTCAAACTGTCCCGAGGCAGCCACGCTGTGAGGAAGACCCAGTCAGCGTGCAGAGAGTGACCACACGGAGAACTCATGAGATTCCAGGAAGAAAGAGAGACGGCTGCCCAAGTCGTAGCTGCCCTAATGCCTGTCACCAACTCACTGCTACTGTGTTGCAGGATCCTGATCCTGAACCTTGCCAAATTTCTGACCCATTGTAGCTTCAAGTTACTAAGTGCTGAGCTGATCTGTTACACAGCAATGGAAAAACATAACAGTGGAAAAGGCCGCTCATACTTACTCCAGAATGTGTAGGGAAAGGAGTTACCTGGTCCTCAAGGACAGGGCAGAGGTGCTGAGAGGGGTCAGGGTTGAGGCTTAAACCTAGGACACAGTCTCTCCTGAGGCCCTGATGACCAGCAATCACTGAGATATGCCCACCTCAACAGTGGATGCCAGTACAAGGCAGTTGGGAAAATAGAGAAGGTAATAATATATAAAAAGTACCTTGTACTGTACCTTTTATGTAGGAAGTGTTTATGAAATGGTTGTTATCACTCTTATAATTATTTTAATTGGAGACAAGACTTATGGAAGAAGAATGAAGGCATTTGCATGTCTCAGGTGTGTGGGACTGCTAGTATCTCTGACATCACATACTCTAATGTAAAGCGAGGCCTTGAAGAAAGCACAGGCACAAAGCTGGCACTTACTAAATAGATTCATTTATTAGCGCTCACTCAGTGGCACATACTATTTGAAGCACTGTGCCAATTATGACACGCTGAATCCTCAAAGCAACCTATTGGTGTTAGTTTTCATGGATTACTGTAAGAAAACACCACAACCTGGGTGGCTTAAACAACAGCTACTGTCTCACAGTGGGAGACCATTGTCTCACTTGTAGGAGGCTAGAAGTCCAGGATCAAGATGTCAGGAGATGTCGTATTTTGATATATCAGTAATTAGGACTTCAACATATGGAGGGGGGGGGTTGATTCAATCCAAAACATTACTATCCTGCTTTATAGATGAAGAATATAAGGCACAGAAGTGTTACGTGATTTGTCCAAGATCACACAGCTAATATACAGTAGAGAAAGAATTTGAACCCAGGAAGTCTGACTCTAAAGTCAAGTTTCTTATTCTCCATTCTCTGCTTTCTCTACACCACCATGCTGTACTATAATTTTATTTTTTGAGTCTCACTCACCCTAGGGTTGAGTGCTATGGCATCATAGCTTGCATTAAACTCTTAGTCTCAAGTGATCCCCTTGCCTCAGCCTCCTGAGTAGCTGGGACTAAACACGCCCATCATAACACCCAGCTAGTTTTTCTATTTTTAGCAGAGACAGGCTCTCACTTTCTTCTCAGGCTGATCTTGAACTCCTGAGCTCAGGAGATCCACCCGCCTTGGCCTCCCAGAATGCTAGAATGTGAACCACTGTGCCCAGCCTGTAATACAGCTATCAAGACCAACTATAATACGAAAAATTGATTTTGAAGCCATATCTCCAGATCTTAACAAGGGGGGAACCATATAGAGTTTGACCTATGGGTCCAACTGATCAAGAACTTTAGAAACTGTCTGAATTCAAATCAGAGATCAATTGTGATTAGAGAAAGAAACAAGAGACTCTGCAGATGTTAGGAAAACGCAGATTCAGTGCGGTATGAGGCAAACTTTTAGAGAGTACAAAAATTCACCCGGTACAAATGAAAATGATTTAGAAGACAAGGCTCTACACAATTCATAATCTGGAGATAGAAAACAATAGGGAGTATCAGAAGGGCTATAAAACCTTTTATAATAGGACCACACACAGAGTACCCAATTTATGAAAGGTAATGTTTAAAAAGGCTGGTATGTGCTGAAAAGATGAAAAGAACGCAATAAACAAAATGCAGTAATCAACAACATGCCTACCAGCTAGAAGGAGAAGTATTGTAGTACAACCTATAGTGCAGGTATTTTGTTAAAGTTCTGGACATTGTTTCTCAACAAGATACTTTGAGTTGCTCTTGGGAAACTAATTGTATCTTTGTCAGACACAAGTTGAAAATAAGCTCGATTAATATCTCCGTAAAAGCCAAATGTCATTTGATGATAAGAAATAAAAGCAAAAGTTAAGAAAAGCATATAATCACCTTTTATCTGCTCTAGAGATATATAGCTCTATTTTAGTATGAGAAAATGAGAGCTTCAGAAATTAGGTTTCAAACTTTAGTAAACAAACCTCTTCTAGCTTATTTGGACAAAATAAGGATAGGCACAGAAAGGGAAAAAAATCATTAGATTTAAGCTTTGAGGCAATATTGAAGAAAATGTGATTATACAGGAGTTCAAGGTAGAAATTTTTTAATGTAACCCCTGCTGAAGAAAGCAGTCAGCAAATATTGTACTTGCATTCATAAATAAAACGAAATACAAGGAAGCATGCATGTGTTTCTCAAGATCATCAGAGAATAAAATTACTATCAAAGGACCTTCACTTAGCTGGCCATAAATTCAGATTCCTGCCACACTAGTGAAATTGGAAGAGATGCTGCAGCTGGAGAAAAGGAGCCACAGAAATCTGAGGCCGGCCGCAAAATGCATGCCCATTATCAAAGACAAGTACACTATGGCTTTCACCACATGGGTTCGTGTGTTACCATCCTGAAGGCGTCATTTGTAATCAGACTGAAGTTTATTGTGGTTAACATGATACTGCTCTGGTCCTCTGAGTGAGAATTCTCAGAACTAAGTGAGAATTCAGATGTGACCATTTAAAAGTCACGTGGTCCACATGGGAAATCCAAGGTACAACTTAAGGTGGAAGGCAAAAATAAAAAGTTAGGTCAGAATTTTCTAAATGAGAGAATTCCTACTGGTAATTTCTAAAAAGCGTATTCACTTATGTCATCTATTTTGTGGAAATAGTTAGTCTTGCCTCATGCTGCCGAGATTTGAAGGGATATCTAATTAGAATGTTTGATTTCACATTCCCTACATAAGTCAGATGGATGAGACACCAGGGAGTTCAATGACACCCAAGTTCCTATTTAGTTGGCTAAGTTCTGTCCCAGGGAGGTGGGTACTGCCTTGGAAGGATATTTTAGTGAAAGATAAGAAACAATCTCCTCCCACCTCAAATTCATATGTTGAAAACCTAACCCCATAGGGATGGTGGTAGGAGGGGGGCCTTTCGTGGGGCAGAGCTCCCGTGAGTGGGATCAGCGTCCCTAGGACAGGGACTCCAGAGAGCCTCTCTATCAACCATGTGAGGACACAGGAAGAAACAGCCACCTCTATACCAGGAAGAAGGAAGGTCCTCAACACTGAACCTCCTGGTGTCTTGATCTTGAACTTTCCAGCTTCCAAAACTGTGGGAAGTACATGTTTGTTGTTTAAGCTCCCAAGTCTTTGGCATTTTTGTTATGGCTGAACAAACTAAAACATAATCACAGAAAAAAAGGGAGATTTAAACACTAATAGTGTGTTCCAGGCAGTGTTCAGCAAGTACGGTGTGTGTTCCCCATTTTCCTATAATTTTCTCTGCCCATCCACCCTCTTATCACAACCTAAGAAGACAGAATGGAAAGTATTTTTCAGGCATTTGGGAAGAGTCGCATAGGAAACAGACTCCTACACAGGAGGAGTCTTTTTTATAATAGCATTATATGCAAAATATACATTTGCATACATAAAATGTATACAGTATACATTGTATAAAAGATACAATACCATGTGTCTCTGTCAAGAGCTTTAGAAATTTCAAGGATTAAACTCTGAATAGTTGGAAACAGAGGACTACGACCAGGTCCTGCTATTAGTCTGTCACCTTTAAAAGAAGGGACCAAGAAGCAGATAACACAAATTGGAGAGAAAGAACCACACTGATGTTACAAGCGATTCCAGATAAGAGGCTGAGCTGTTCTTGGCTACAGAATCATTAAAACTCCAGGAGAGAGGAACTCAAATTTGGCTAGAACCATCTTAGATTTGTATATACACTGGGATTTGCCATTGTATTTATATTTCATCAATCATGAATTGTCTGATGCATTCCTTAGTATAGGTGTAGAGCATGTGTTTATCCTTATAAAGCCTGGAGTTGAAAAAAGCCTATTCAGGTGACATTTAGTACCTGTCAAGTTAAAGAAAACAGACCATCACTCAGACTGAGTCCAGATAAATCCTGACACCCTCGCTGCCCTTCCCAAATGGTGGTCAGCCGCTTACCCTCTCAAATACTTTCACCCTTACAAAACTTACTAAAATGTTATGTTACTTAGAAGGTAATATCTGTGTATCTGTTATTTTAAAACTATATATTAAATAAGTAAATGTGCATTTTTAAAACATAAATACATGCTCGTGATAAAACCAATGGCCCTGTCATTTCAAAAGCCAGAAAAAATTAGTCAGAATCAGTGTTGATTCCTATTAACATGATCTAACAGGACTAAGTTTCCTCAGCTATAATGAAAGCAATTATGAAGGGATCAAGTTAAGAATTGTCTGAACTGGCTCAGTGCCTGTGGCTCAACAGGCTAAGGCACCAGCCACGTACACCTGAGCTGGCGGGTTCGAATCCAGCCCGGGCCCGCCAAACAACAATGACAGCTGCAACCAAAAAATGGCTAGGCGTTGTGGTGGACGCCTGTAGTCCCAGCTTCCTGGGAGGCAGAGGCAAGAGACTCGCTTGAGCCCAGGAATTGGAGGTTGCTGTGAGCTATGATGCCACAGCACTCTATCCAGGGTAACAGCTTGAGGCTCTGTCTCAAAAAAAAAGAATTGTCTGAACTGACAAAAGGGCAAAATTGTAGC
>CAUYON010182079.1:0-17124 GCA_963573935.1 Arctocebus calabarensis | reverse complement strand
AGAGGCAGGAGACTCGCTTGAGCCCAGGAATTGGAGGTTGCTGTGAGCTGTGATGCCACAGCACTCTATCCAGGGTGACAGCTTGAGGTTCTGTCTCAATAAATAAATAAATAAAATATTTGAATTTTTAAATGAAGTTCTTGAGAAAACTTATCTGTCAGTCCCTTAGAATAATTTTTAGATACACCCATTGAAGGATAGCCACAGCATAAATATCATGAATGTTCTATAGATATTTAGGTATATTAGACAAATAGCAACTAAACTAAGTATAATTGCTTTGGTATCATTATTAAATTTTTTTAGTCTAAAACATAAGTTGTAAGAAACAAAAAAATTAGAGATTTGTCTCCACATATACCATATTTGCCTGATTTAATAAGTAAATTCAATCAACCCAGTGGTGAGATTTCACATTTTCTCTCACCAGCTGCCTTTCTAACATGCTGTAATTGTGTCCACAGACCAAGCAATACAGGAGGCTGATTTGGGCTTTAACATTACAATGCATTAGCTTAAGACAGACAGACAGATGCGAATATGTGTCTTTCTTAAGTGATGATCTCATCACGTGAAAGTGACCATGAGCTTTTGTAACTGGTAAAATCTAAGATCTGTCTGCAGCATTTAAACTAACAGACTTCTAAAGATGAACACGACTTGTCCAGAGTCACTACAATCATTATATATAAAGATAGATTTTATACCTTCGAGTTAGCAGTAATGTAAAACAGAATGTATCTTCTTTGCTTTTTGTCTTTTCTGTAGTTTTTGGATGGTACTCATTATGTGCATAACTAACACTGTTTACTGTATGCTTCTGTCTGACCAAGTGCATGTTTAAAAAGAAAGTTACTGTTTGCCTGCTTAAAGTTAAATGTTATGAATTTGAACATGTTCATGTAATAATCAGTTTGTTGAGCATGTGTTCACACCCTGTCACATGATTATTTCCTCTACTCAGAATGCTGCTTACAAACACAACACAGTTAACCTTGGCATGCTGCCCTATGGAGGTATTTCAGCAATGCATGCAGGCAGAAGCATGACTTTAAACTTGCAGACTAAGTCTAAATTTGACCATCAAGAACTACCTCTCCAGAAAGTAAGTATGGACTGCCCTACATGTGTCAGCATACCAAAGCCAATTAATGTTGTTTGTTCAGTTAATGTGTTTAGGCTCTATGTACAACCCTGCTTATTATAGACTCTCGCAAGTCCAAAAAGCACAAGGGCCAATGATGGCGAGCCCGAACTCTCAGCCGCTCAACGAATATTTGTAGCCAAACTGATTATCAGGTTACTGCTTTTTGGATCAAGCTTTTTGCTTTTTGGATTGAGCAGCTACATGGCTTTTTGTGTTGCTTTCAGACTCATATTTCTTATTATTCTTTTCGTTTTACTTTTCTTCTTTGTTTTTCTTTCTTTTGTGTTTGTATATTTATTCATTTTACTTTTTTGGAGATAGCCCCATCTTCTCTTGGTGATGCATTCTGAGAATAGAGCTGGAAATGATCATTGGATTTCAGCTGATTGCTCTGGAAAAGATATAGAATCCTAAATTAGAACTGAAGAAGTGGCTAGCATGTCTAAATGCCTCTTTAGCCATATACATATTTTGGGGGGGGGGGTTGGGAAATATAACAGAAGCAAAATGTGAGAAACAACTTTGTAGCTAAGGAATCTAGGTTAATGGAAAAGTAACAAGTTCATGTGATTTTAATGAGAATGTGGGCACATTTGAAAAGGAATATAATGGAAGAGAAAACATTTTCATTGTTAAAGGAAACATTTCTCCTTGTTTTAGTCAAGCAAAACTGAGAATGCGCATGTTGAAATTGATTAATGCCTTCTGTCTTCACAACATTTTAGTAGAGAGTAATGAGTCATTTTGAAACAATGTATCATTGTGGCTCTATATTAATGTAGTCATTAGCCTAGTAAGTCCTCATGAAACAGCCATGCAAAGTAGGAGTAAGAGAATAACAGCAGCCCATAAACATGCTTTCTAAATAAAATTAATAAATATATGGAACAAACTCCTGTGCCAGCAAAAGGGGGGTCATAAACCTCAAATTCATATTTTATTGTTAAATTAGTCTTTAATATCATTCCCCAGTTCTGGATAGTTTGGCTCCTACTGTAAGTAGAAAAACAAAATCACAAAGACATTTAATTCCACAGCTTTTTGTCACCCACAACCACTTTAAAACAAACAGAAAACAACAAAAACCCCGCTACGCTGAGAACTTTGGAATGTTATGTCTCCTGTCCTCTGTCTCATGTTGCAAGGACTAGCCTGTGCGGGTGACTTTCTCTCCAGGGAGAAAAGCAAGGCCCTGAATGTGTTATTTTTCCAATGTCAGTGATATGATACTCCCACTATGACCAGTTTCAAGGTGCCAACTTAATGTCTCTGAACTCAGAATTGGGAAGATTCATGTGTAGTTGGATCTCAAGAGCCAGTATAAAGTGGTCCAGGCTCGCCATCAGCACAACTGCGTTGATCTGAGTTCCCTGCCCTACGGTTCTTCATGTCCTCTCAGAGCCAAGGTTCTCATCCTCTGTCCTAACAAAACCAATTCAGAAAGACCTTGAAACTCAATTGTGTTGAGGAATAGATGAGATATAACAGCTTTTCTTTCTGGGGAGGAGACAGGCCTCATTCTGTCACCTTAGCTAGAGTCAGTGGCATAGCCTACAACAACCTCAAACTCCGAGGGTAGAGAGATCCTCCCCCTCAGCCTCCTGAGTCACTGGGACGACAAGTGTGTGCCACCATGCCCGGCTGATTTTTCTATTTTAATTTTTTATTTTTTCTATAGAGACGGGAATCTCAAACTCCTGGTTTCAACCAGTCCTCCCTTCTTGGCCTCCTGGAGTGCTAAGATAACAGTCGTGAACCACCATGCCTGGCCGTATGTCACAGCTTTGAACAGGGACCTCTTCTAGAGGGCCTGGCAATTAGAAATCAAACATTTAAAATAAAATAGTGGGATTTCAAATTTCAGTGAGCAGATTCAAAAGATCTTCGTATTAAGGAAGCTATTACCTGAACCCCCTGAAATTGTATCATATAGAAACTCCCCTATTTTGCCTAAATTTTGGC
Organism: Arctocebus calabarensis; assembly: GCA_963573935.1. Taxonomy (NCBI): domain Eukaryota; kingdom Metazoa; phylum Chordata; class Mammalia; order Primates; family Lorisidae; genus Arctocebus; species Arctocebus calabarensis. The sequence continues at coordinate 14,015 of CAUYON010182079.1, read as the reverse complement.
TATTATTTATTCATCTTTCTATATAATAATATAGATACATAAAGTATTTGGCAATCTGCTTGAAACAGTGTTTCTCAGTGTCTGATGCTTCAGATATAAAATTAAGTATCTCTGTGTTAGTTTCTTTATATCATTTGGGCTGCCTTGGAGATGGAGTCACTGTATGTAAAGCTCTATAGCTCTGAGATGATCTGAAACAAATAAAGCAGAGTTATATTTGGAGACTTCTGGGCATCCTTAGTTGGACACAGAGGTGACCTAAAGGAATTCTTGTTGGATGCAAACCAAGAACAATTTAAGTATTAAAAACAATACTTACCAAAATAAATTTATCATCAATACTTTATTATCCGAACTAAAAAAGAAGAGAGAAGGTACAGCAAGGCATGAAAGAACCCCGAGGCAGGGCGAGCCCTCCGTCACCGCGGAGTTTGTGATCCAAAAGTGATCCGTTTAAGTCCTACAAACTTGGACAGCCGGTACAACTCTTCTGCCCCGTGTTCAGGGCAGGAACCTTATCAGGCACTGGGTGCTTAAACAGCTTCAAGAATTCCAGGCCCTGCTTCCTCCCGCAGACTCCAATCCAAGCCTCTGCCCTTCCACCTTCGGGCCCATGTATGTCTCCTCTGCAGAGATCTGATTTGGAAACCTGTTTGTGTTTTCTGTCAAGCTTTAGAGCCACCTTTCTTAAAATGTGTCTCTCAGTTAATCCTTTCTTGGCTCCACTAGCCGCTCATTACTAACCCAGTCTAGTGTTTGAGGTTTGGTTTTCTCCCTAAACCCTTCTTCCCAGGAGAGGAGAATAGGCAAAAATCATTTTCCTTTGCTTTAGAAAAGCATAAAAATCTATTGCAACATTTTTGTCTGCTTCTTAAAATGATAAAAAATCAGTGTCTCAGATATTTAAGATGTCTTTATAGCCATACGGATTGCACTAAAATATAGGGTAAGATCAGTGTAGAAACAAACACTTTCAATAATAAAATTGACAAAATTGTTTTGTTCTCCCATGGAAGTTCTGGAGTTGTCTCTCCCAGTCATAAAATCCCTACGTGATAACACTGGCCATCTCTAGTTAGATGCTATGGCAGATGAGTCTGGGGTGTCCTAGAAAGAATGAATGAAGTTTCCTGAGGAATCTAATTAAGGTTTTCACCTATTGGAAATTACGTGCTGGAAGTGGAGTTGCAGCATGCGTTGGAATAGGGGATGCCTTCCCCAAGGAATATGCAGGGCCTGACTTCCAAACCCCATTCCCACTCTCTGTCAAGACTTGCCTCTTGCAATGAGGAGGAAGCAACACCTTTTCAAAATTTCTCTGCTGCACCAAGACTGCCTTTAAACATGCTGAAAATAAAGAATGCAGTTATTTATGAAAGAAGATTAAAGAACTCTGCTACACAGTGAATATTTACATGGCTGAAAAGGGAACAATCTCCCAGATTTTGCTAGGCATATTGAATATTTCTAAATTTTTCACATGTATTACATGCCAGGCTGAGACGTGTACATTTTTCATGGATTACAAGCTTTCTGTGCTAACAAGTAGTAAATTATATTTTCTATAATAATCTATGGCACCCTTTAAGACATTTAGAAAATTCCAAAATAACAACAAAATAAATTTAATTTGCTGTAATATTTTCATTTATGGCAAGATTATGTTACTTTCTCAGAAAATGTAATAGTACTTAGAAACCAGAACATTTGAATATGTGAATGAGATTATAGACTTATTAGTATTTTCTATTTATTTATTCATTCATTCATTCATTCATTTATTGTTTACTGCCTTTCCAAAAAGCATTTCAGGCACCTTTTTATGGTGTTATTAATGGTTCCATGTGTTTCTCTGGATGTGTTCTATTGTAATTCAAGCTGCTGTCTTGAATTTTATGTTATCAGCAAGAAATACAGCATTGTAAAATGTCAGTACAAACTATCATTTTTATTATCTAAAGTATGGTAGAATGGATAAATATTTCCATTGGGAGAAAAATAAGTAAGGACTAGGATTTATTGAGAATCTACTAAAGTACCAAAAGGTACCTTAAACATATTTTTTCTCACCACCCACTAAAACTCTCAAAGGGCATATTTATCTCCATTTTATAGATGAGGAAACTGAGGCTCATGTGTCATACCCCAAAGTGTATTTTTCTGTTTTGCTGTTGTACCCCCTGCACTCACCATAGTGGCAGGTAGAATTTCAGTCTGCCTGTGCCTGGTACCCACGGACGTGCCCTTTCTACTATGACGATGGTTTCTCAAGTGTTTGTAAAACCCGACATTTTCATAGAATATGACTCATCACAGTTGATAAACCTTTTTCGTGTGCATTATTATCTCCCATTGTGTTCAAAACGAGAGAAATATATTATGGGATGGAGAAAAGAATATATGAGTAGAATATATTAACTAACCCAAAGCATTTCATGACCCTGCTCACTCCCTGTGTGTGACAGGTGGCGTGCCCTCTTAGTTGAGTGGAACATAATGAATGCTGCTAATTACCTTGTGCTTTCTCAGGTCCACTTGCCTTTCCTGAGCACTCAGTGTCACCAGGAATTATATTTGGTAGCAGAGAAAGGTTAAAGGTTGTGGACCCAAGAAAAATCACTTGTTAATCATCCAGGCCGCTGCAGCCCTGGAGACAAACAGGGCTGAGGACGAGATCGTTGAATCAGCCTTTCCTAACCCCCAGTCTTCACGTGTCTGGCTGCCAGTAAATAGCAAGGTCTCTCTACTGGGGAAATTGTAACTTTCCCTTCTGATTCTTTTTCTTAACTTCTGCCACCATGATGTTATACCGTCACATCTACTGCTTTTTGGTCATTGAACTAGACACTAATATAAATTAATTTATAATTTCAAGGATGGGAAATCTGACGTTATAGAAATACACGTATTAGAGAATCTTACCATAAAATTTTCCTGGAAGAAATTGGCCTCACTATTTGCTTTACTAAAGTTTGTAAATCAGTCAGTTAATACTCATTTCACCAGATTCTGAATCAAAGAAATTTAGGTAGCAATGTTTAGACCTAAACTATTTTTAAATTTCTAACACCCTTTCTTACTGGATCTGTGCAAATGGCTCAGGATCAGACAGTGCCAAATGGTATGCTTTTATTCACCCTAGGCCAGGGGTTACTTTCTTAATGCCACTTTTTTTCTGCTGAACGCAAAGCAAGATTTATGCTTCCCCTCAGGACAACTCATGTCTATACTTTACATGGATTTTGCTGCATTTATTATCCCTCGAGGAAGATTTGCTTGCTTTTCTAATTATGAAAAAAGCTTTCAGCCTATAAATGCACATAAATTCTCATAGACAGTGATTAAAATCACCAATATAATAATGTTGGTACTTATATGGATGCTTCATCACCATTATAATGAAACGTTGGCTTAAAGATCACTTGGGCTTTACATTACTACCTTCAGATTGAAGCCCAGGGAATCATAATCATTTAGACCCAAGCTTGGTATATATATTGACCTTTGTAATGCCTATATTTTTCAAAAAAGGATGACAAAAAAGAAGAACATAATAACATCACTGGAAATACTTTGGGAGAAATTATTATTAATAATATATCCCTTTATAAACCACATGCCAGTTACTCAACAAAGCATATCCTGGTGTTCTCACCTGATAAGTCCCAAGAAACCTTTGTCAGTGCCAAATTCTAATACTACCCTCATACAATTTCTCCAGTAAAATGCACTAAGTATAATTTCCTGGGCAAGCGGTGTACCCATCAATTAACAGATCAGATCAAAGCTGCTGTATCCACTAAGCATAGTTACTTACGTTAATTCTGTTCATACACATCTGCACACATGTACATAAATATGCACACATGTACATAAAAGACCTTATACACATACAGACATACACACATAGACGGACACATTTATGTGAATTTAAGTCTCAGCAAAATAGAAATTACCCTTCAAGGTGACATTTGTGATCATTCACAGTGCTCAAATCATAAGGATTAAATCCACCAGTGTCCACACTCATCTGTGTCAGTAAGACTTCCTTCTACTCAGCATTGCTGCATTTCTTGTGAAATACAAAATTTCTCATTTATTACTAAATCTCACTAGCCATGTTCTCTATTATTTTGAAATATTAAAGAGTTGAGGAGTTTAGAAGTTAAGGAAATGGCACTGTGTGATGAGCTCCCATGTCTTTTGTCTTTACTTGGTAAAGACTCTACTTCTACTCTTCTACTTCTACTTCTACTCTTTAAAGAACCTAAAAGAAAACACCTGGCCAGGCACAGTGGCTCATGCCCGTATTCCCAGCACTTTTGGAGGCCAACGTGGGGAGGAGGAGGAGGCCAGGTATTTCAGACAAGCCTGGACAACACAATGAGACCCCATCTCCACCAAAAAAATTAAAAATCATCCAAGCATGGTGGTGTGTGCCTGTAGTCCAAGCTATTGGGGACACGAAGGTGGAAGATCCTTTGAGCCCAGAAGTTGGAGGCTGCAGGAGCTGTGATTCCACTCCTGCACTCCCGCGTGGGTAGCATAGCAAGACCCTGTCTTTAAAAAGGAAATGACGTCTCTAAAGGAAATATCAAGAATGTGGTCCAAAAAATAATCGAATGAGTAACTGAACCTATTTTCTCTGGAGTAGTAAATTGGTAGCTTAATTTTTTACATTTTTTTTTCAGGAGATCCTTTGAGCCTTTTATAGAATTTTGACAGCTAAGCAACTGCATTTTTATGCAGTAGTCTCCTTTGGGAAAGGATGTGTAATTCTCTTTTTGGTCCCCATCACCTCTCCCACTAAACATCAATAAGTCATTTTCAAGCTCTTTCTATTTCTGCAAACTTAAGTCACCACTTGGGTGTCTCATTTAAGAAAAACAGAAAGGCCAGAGCCTCCTTAAACAGAAATTGCTTTGGGGATCTTATTTTAATTTTACTATCAAGTAAAAAGTATCTGTTTTATGTGTCTGCATGTTTATGTTCCCTCTGGCCCCTGGAACATAGTAGAATTGGTATGATTGTTAATTATAATTTTTAAGAAAGCAATGGATTAATGTATAAACTGCTGAAGAGCCCACATCACCAAATTAAGAACTTGACTAAAGGGTTTTATTTTTTTTTTTACACTAAAAAGAATTTTATGTTTCTCAATTGCTCTCTAACAATAACTCAGAGTCATATCTGGGCAGTTAAAGCAAATTTGACAGAGGACATAGAGATAGAGATTTAAAAAAAAAAAAAAAAAGGAAGCTGTGTTGAATTTTGGCCACTTCTCAAAAATGTGCATGCATTGCACAGACCTAGCCAGATGAACATGTTAATTATTCCACTTCACTGGCAAAGAAATGACATGAGTACTAAAAGATCAAAAAGAAAACATTGAGCAGCAGTGTTTAACCTACATGATTATGTTTTAACTACTTAATTTTAACATTTTTGTGTTCCATATCTTAGTATCCAGAAAAATTGCATGTGGGTTTATGCAAATGTATTCATATGGAAACATGAAGAATGGAAAACCAAGGCTTGAAACAGAGTAACAGGCAGTAAACAGCTCCTTGGTCATTTTCAAATAATGTGAACTTTACGTGTGCTGACATTTAATTTTTCAGATAAGCACATATTCATTCCTAAATAATCCAGGAGCTTAAATTGAGTACGCTTTTCCTTTCTTTTCTTTTTTAATACTTTCTGAAAGGCTTATGAAAATTACCAAAATATAAGAAGAAAATTGAGTTATCTCCTTTTTATTATATCCAGTTGACCCATAGAAGACTTTATCTAGAGTCATAATAAATTCTATTTTAGAATTTTCCAAACAATGCCTTTTAAAACTGCATGTGGTCAGAATACAGATAGGGTGATTGTGAAGGAGAACAAGCTGGGAACTCAATATAACCAGATTAAGCCTGGCACGTAGCCCATCTCCAGCATGCTGTGAAGAGAATAGCCCAGTTCTGCCTTTCCAGGGCTAGAGGATAATTCCTTACATAAAGGGCAGCTGCACATACGCTCGCTAGCCAGGCTTCTTCAGCAGGATCCCTCAGAAGATACTTGGAAAGTGACACAGGGAACCCTGGGACCTGGTATCTCCACCACAAAAGAATTCCCCAGGAAACTCACCAGGACTTGCATATTCTACAGATAAGGGAAGGAAAAAGTCTTTGCAAAAATAGATATAAATAAACCATGATATATCCCTCTACTGTGTTTCTGATGGTGTGTGATTGCGTTAGAATAGGGAGTCTGCCCAAAATATCTAATAAAATTAATAATAAAGGCAAGGGTATTATTATTATTATTTGTTAATAATAATAAGCCAGAAATCAGACAAAAATAAGATATATGAAGAATTTAAACATTAATATACAAGTGATTCACATAAATAGATACATTTGGTAATCAAGACAGTCATGATTTATTTACACTGTGATTCCAATAGCGTAATTTTTTTTCCATTAGAGTGATTCTGATGTTGCTTTAACACTTCCCCCAAAGCTCTTTGTAGAGATTGCCATAAATCTTGCATTATGCCAGTAGTAACCCTCCTTTAGATTAGTGCAAGGCATTTTCTCTCAGAATCAATACAGCCTTACAAAATTTATTTTAGGTTATGGTTCGGAATATTGAAAGTTATATTCTGTGTGTTATGTGGTTTTGATTTATATTCTAAATGGTAAGATCATACTATAGAGAGAAATTAAGCAAATTTAAAATGCTGTGGTTTTTAATAATTGGTTCATTTTATTCTGATTATTTTTATTCAGGTACTATAAAGAATATAAACATTTCTTTAAAATTCATCAACTAACTCTAAGATGGTTCTTTTAATTGTATTTCTCACTGCTTCCAAAAAGCTATCAATTTAGAATTCTTACTCAATAAATAGTGTATATACTAATATTTCCAGTTCAGGGTGTATATATATATATATATATATTTTTTTTTTTTTTTTTTTTGCAATTAAAAAAAAGTAATTTTATCATAATCATTAGGGACTCTTTTCAGAAAACTATGGTAAACTCTACTACGTCACTAAAGAATGCCATACCATTTTTGCAATAGACCCCGTCCCAGCAAAGCAACATTTTAGACAATGGACAAGAAGATGTGTCTCCTAGTGGCCAATGGAATCCTTATCCACTCGGGAGGCGCGATGTTCCTCCGGACACCATTACTAAAAAGGTAACCAATTTCAAATTAATGACACAAACTATGAACCTTGTACGTCCATTGTAATGTGCAATATCCACATCTTGTGTTTTAACATCATTTCTAACTTTCTGATATCTGTAGGCTAAATATTCTCCTGCTGTAGAGGGCTTGGCTAACTGTAAGTGTATTGAACGGCAAATAAACACTGCCAAGGCTTGGGAGTTGGTTATAAACTGAATGTTTATAATCTGTTTGTAAGTAGATACACCATGCTGACCTAAGATACCCTTACCTCTCACTGCCCATCTCTGAAGTGCAAATACAAACAGGTATTTCTGATTCTCTTGGCTTTAGGGAAGTGTGTTGTAGTCACTTTGCATAAAATGAGTTTTGACCACAAAGAGGTGGATTCACTGTATATAAAAAACAAACATTTCGTGAGCAACTGCACTCTGTGTGAAGCACTTGCTGGATGCTGGGGAGACAAGATCTTGTCCCTAACCTCAAAAACCTCAGTCTGTTGAAGGAGCTGAGTGATAAGGAGCTAATCATGGCATTACATGAGGGATCACTGTAAAATCTGCAACCCTGGGGAACATGCCTGCTACATATATGAGGGACAGGGGTTTGTATTGCAGAATATATTTTTTAAAGCTCCTACAAATCAGTAATAAAGACATACAGCATAATTTATTTTTTTGAGACAGAGCCTCATTCTATCATCCTGGGTGGAGTGTGACAGTATCAGCTTGGCTCCCTGCAACCTCAAACTCCTGGGCTCAAGCGATCCTCCTGCCTCAGTCTCCCAGGTAGCTGGGACTGCAGGCGCTTGCCATAACATATGGCTAACTTTTTTCTATTTTTGGTAGAGACAGGGTCTTGCTCTTGCTCAGGCTAGTCTCAAACTCCTGAGCTCAAACAGTGTTCCCAAGGGTGCTGGGTTTACAGGAGTGAGCCTCCGCGCCATAACACAGTTTTTTAAACTGGCAAAATACGGGTGGAATTAGGGGGTCAAATAAACATTAAAACAAAACTGAACCTTTTTATCTATCAGAGAACTGCAAAATATGTTATTTTGCATAGACTGGAGTGGCAAAAATTTAAGAAATCTGAAAAATATAAGTTGTTTGCCAATATAAGAGCAGTGGAAACTCTTTTATACTTCTTGTAAGAATATAAATCACAACGATTTTGGTGACAAATTTCTCGTAAAGCTGAATATGTACACACCCGACATCCCAGCAGTTCCCCTCCCAAGATGTTAAACTAGAAAAACCCTTGTATCTGTCATCAAATTTATCACCAGGAGAGTATGTAACTAAGTTCTGTTATTCACACAAAAGAATATTTCACAGCAATTAAAATTACCAATTTGTAATTTTTAAGATGTGTACAAACTTTAGAAAGACAATTTGAGTGGGAAAAAAGTTCCAGAAAATAGAATACATCACTTATACCATATTTATAAATCTCAAAAATAAGTAAAACTAAAAATATGCTGTTTAGACATAAGTACATGAGAAAGAAAACTACTGTTATAAGTGAGCAGTAAATATAATATGTAGAATTATGGTGACCTCTAAAGGAAAGGTGGCGCCAGGACCAGGGGAGACGCTGACACAATTGTCAGTGCTATTCTAATTTTGAAGTCAAATTGTAGTTCTTACACTCTAATTTTTACACTCACGAGTGTTCCTTTCATAATTGTGCTTTGTAACTTACATATATATTATATACTTACATACATTCTTGGTGACCTAGATGATTTTTTTTCCCTTGACAACTACTTTAGTGCTTTTAAAAAGTGCATTAAATTATCAAATTTTTTTTCAAAATAATTTGTAAAGCCATTGATTCCTGAGGTACTGCATATGTTGCTAAATTTGCCTACTGGGTAATAATATCCAGCATGACAGGTGAATAAAACATGATGTGCCGTGAAGACAGGCTGCAGGGCTGTGGCACCTGCTCAGTGGGAGACTCACTGAGAAGAGAGGGTGGTGCTCAGTGAGGCTGGCGGGGTAAGCAGAGGCCAGACCGTGCTGGGCTTTATCCCGTAGGACATGGGAAGGGAAAATTAAAGTGTTTTAAACAGGGAATGGACATGATCCAATTTTCATTTAAAGAACACTCTGACAGCTTCTCGGAGGATGAATTGCAGAGGAGAAAGCTCCAAGGCAATGGGGGCAGATGGGAAGCTTCTGTAGTGTGCTGTGATCCAGGGAGTATGGATACAAACAACGAGGGGTGGGGAGAAATGCGTAGATCCAACATTGTCTTGAATCCAAAATGGTCTTGCGATTAACAGGACAGAGAGAATAGAAACAGTTAAAAGTTCCAACGTTGATACCCACGTTTCTAATTTGGTCAAGCCAGTGATGATGTTTTATTTGGTAAGATGAGAAATGGGGGAAGAGTGAGGAGAGGGAGTTAGATTTTATTACGTTGACGTGAGATCTGAACCTTTAGGGCAGAGGTGGATGTGTTGAGTGGATATTTGATGTTCCGTAGAGAAATCTTAGCTGGAGATCAAAGTCCAGGAATCATCAGAACATGTTACTGTTGAGCCCTGAGTGAGACAGAAGGATGTCAGAGAACCCTGTGGAACGACATGCACGAAACTTAAGAAGCTTTAGCAATAGGATGGTTTCTACTGCAACCTACAGAAAATTCAAGGGAAACGTGTTAATCGTTAAGGAACTATTGAGTTAACATCAGAAGCAGCCAAGATCTAGTGTAGTCCTCAAATTTAGTACTTGGTTCTCTGTTATTAAACCCTTCCGGACTTTTTTCCCATTCTACTCTTTCACCACCTTTACCTAAAACAGATTCCTCTCATAATTATAGGATGATTACTGAGGACAATTTGTATTATAAGCATCCTCTTTCAAATCCAGCAAGACCCAGAAGCAGACTTCTATGAACTGTCTCTTGTGAGAACCTTTTTTCCTGTGAATTCTTCAACAGGCCTCTTTATACATCTCATTGATCCAAAATAGCTAAGGACTGTCCATCCCCAGCAGGAGGAATGGAGTTATGTGAGTTAGAAGGAAGTTAGGGGAATATTTAAGACATTTAAAATGGCAAACACCTGAACATGTATAAAGGCTGAAGGAAGAAGCTTTTATTGACAGGGAAATTGGAAATCTTGGACAGGAAAGGGGGAACCCTACTTCTTTGTGAATGAGTGTCATGGCAGAATATGGAGGGAGGGGCAATCAGAGCCAAGAGATGAAGTTGCCCAAACAAATGAAGGAGTCACATGTACTCACAGAGTTACAAAAAGGCACGGTCACTCTACCTGAAAAGGTAAGTCTGACTCATTGTTATTGCTGTAAATGGAACTAACAAGGGTTTGTATTATCCGTCCTTATGCCTGTTTTACGTGAAACCCATTTTCAAAGTCCACTTGTTAGATTCAGTCATCCCATCAGTAACGTCAGGATGGTCGTTGGACCCCTTGCGATCTGGTGATTGACCAAACATCTGTGAACTGGTGGCAAACCTTACTAACAGCTAAAAGATAATTGTTTAGTCTCCTGCAAACTTTATTATATTTTCATACTTCTTCTCAAATGGGAAATAATCTACTCTGTCTTTAAAACTTTATTCTTTCTTTAAGGTATAAAGTCATCTTTACCTTCTTCCTAATGTCATGATAAGCGGCTTCTACCCCATGTTATAGCAATTTTGCCCCAAATCTGAGACTTTTTTGAACCGATAAATAGATATGAGTACCTGTCACCTATCAAAGTAAAGAGAACAAGGAATTCTTTAAACATTCAAGTTCGGTTTTGTATTACATATTAGCTGAGTACGTCGAGTTAATATTCAGTGGGAATAAACTCAAAAAAACGAATATAATAACAGAAGTATCAGCCTGGGCTGCAGAGTTCTCTGAAACACCTGTGATAGCTGCACTCTTGCTGACTGAGTTATTGAGTTTGTATTTTATTTCACAGCCAATGTTTCTGTTAACCTTATTGTTGGGGTTGTCATGGACAGAGTAGTCTCAGCCACGCGTCATGGGAGACAAACCCAGGAGCTGAGTTACAGCCTAAATGGGGATCGAGGGAGCCTGCGGGTGGGGAATTCCAGCCACCGCCTGCACTGGAGTTTATTTCTCCGAGAATCCCAGAAGATTTTGTTTTATTTTATCTCTGTACCTAAGTCATAAGAAACTACCGTGATGCTGTAGGGATTGGGTAGGAAATCCCTGAACTTGTGGCTCTCTATTCTGGCTCTCAAAGTGTTCTGGTTGACTTAATGCTGGTAATACCCAGGGCCGTGCCTACCTGTACTCTCCACAACAGGGGAACAAATGTGGGTTCCTTCCAAGCCGTGGATCCAACAATTTACACACATAAAATAATTGGGCAAAAAGTGCTCATCTCTCTCAGAAAGGTGTTAGCTCCTGTATCTGCTGCCACCGTCCTGTGTACCTGAGAGTGGTTAGGTGACGCAGAATGTTGAGGGTGTTAAATCTTGCCTTGTTTTTTAATGGTGGAATAGTAGGTGGTAGTTTTTAAATCTCCTCTTGCTGTGCCGGTCCCCAAAATCTCAAATTTTGATGTCCATTAAAAGTCTAGGCATGTCCAGAACCTGTCACAGCTCTATACATCCCCCCAAATTCCAGGCAGTACTCTATAAGCACATTAAGAATTGGTATTAGGGCAGTGCCTGTGTCTCAAAGGAGTGGGGTACTGGCCCATATGCCAGAGGTAGTGGGTTCAAACCCAACCCCGGCCAAAAACGACAAAAAAAAAGAAGTGGTATTAAAAACTTTTGCTATGGCTGAAAATACTCGTGGTTCCAGGAAGAGCCTTTGTGTGTTAGAGACCTGTCTTGTCACCCCCCTCTCCTCTGCAGCCTCGTGGGTATGCCGTGGTCACACAGTAAGAACATTAAATCTTTACCCTGTGTCAGGCGTCGTGTTAAATGATTCAATGTTATTTCTTCATCTAATCCTCAAAACAGCTTCATGAAGTTGGAACTGTTATTTTAAACATTTTAAGAAAGAAACTGACTCTTACAGTTATACTTACTTGTGGAGCACACACAGGGAACTAATCATTTTAGATTACTTTCCTGTGTGTGACAGAAAATAATATGAAGAGAATTTTGTAAAAAATGCAGAAACGTATGTTATTTTAAATTCAGGTATTATTTGGTCCAATCCTCCAGAGGAATGATAAGTCTGTTTTTCCCTAATTCTAAAATGACAGACTCTTTTTAAAGTAGCAGCAATCTTAAATAGGTTGAATATCCCTGAGGAAATTAAAAATGGAAGTCTAATACCTATGAGGCTTGCCAGGATGGCCGCACAGGAGAATGCGGGCGGAAGGTGAAGCGCGTGTTAGAACAAGGAAACCTCAGCCGCTTCTGCTCTGGAATGGGTCACGAGAGACCACGACATCCTAGTGATATGACGGGGAAATTCTGCAAAGCTTAGGCATTCGGGGTCTGTAAGCCTCTGTGAGTCTTCCTTCCCGGAGTGCCTGTTCCCTCCCAGTAACAAAGGAGTAATAAATCGGGATGACAAGAGTCCACACCAGGATGGCCACAGATGGACAGAAAGGTATCGAAGCTATGCTGCTGCTTCAGTCGGCTCACAAACGTACTCCTGCTGCTGGGCCTGCCTGTGACTTTCTGACATTGCCAATGACCTCAGCCAGTTAGGAGCTACAGCATTGCAGGACTCCATGTCTGAGACATCCCCAGGAACTTACCAAAGGGCTAGAAGAAATCGTGCGGGTGGTGTGCATGTGCGTGTGTGACCATTGTCACCTTCTTGTTATCCTTTCCTTATTCCATCCCACTCCGTCCCCAAATTGTAAATTTTTTTTTCAATGTCATACAAAAAGTATTTGTTAAAAGACTTTTTTTAGTGAGTTTCCGGAAAAGAATATTCATTTCTTATTTTAATTTTGGCATTTGTCCCGCTTTTTCGATTTTTCTTTTCATACAAATTTAGAAAGGCAGGGTCTAAACTGCCTTTTGAAAATCACAAGTGGCTTTTCTGGTGACTAGATGGCCGCTCCATCATCTGTGCTCTGAAACAACTGGACTGAATTCTTCCTGGGATTGAGTTTTCACATGGTAGCAAGTCCGTATATAATAGAACTTTTCAGAGGGTCAGAATAAACTCCTGTCATTTAAAAATAAGTAGATATTTAAAAGTGTGACATAAGAGAAATCACCGTAACCTATACGTCTAGGAATTTAAATAGAAGCATTTTATTATTTTATAAATTTCTCATCTATTATGATATATTATCATTCAATTATGGTCAGTGAAAAGTAACTTTCTTAAAACCTTTTTCCAGTAAAAAGAAATGTTATCAGTTCTCTATACAGGTGAAAATGAAATAAGAGTAATGACCAGGAGTCCTCAAATTATGGCCCGTGGGCCACATGCGGCCGCCGAGGACATTTATCCGGCCCACTGGGTGTTTTTGCCTCCACTGCCTGTCCTGTTTAGCAGTGGACTCATCCCGGGCTGCAAAATCTATTAGCGGAAAAACCATTGGTTGCATTCCCAAATAAAACATGTGTGGATTCACTGGAAAAGTTGCAAAAAGCGGCGCCTGTGGCTCAACAGGCTGGGGCGCTGGCCATGTACACCTGAGCTGGAGGGTTCGAATCCAGCCCGGGCCCACCAAACAACAATGACGGCTGCAATCAAAAAATGGCCAGGCATTGTGGCGGGAGCCTGTAGTCCCAGCTACTTGGGAGGCTGAGGTAAGAGGATTGCTGGAACCCAGGAGTTTGAGGTTGTTATGAACTATGATGCCACAGCACTCTAACCAGGGCCACACAATGAGACTGCCCCCCCCAAAAGGAAACATATC
>CAUYON010182078.1:0-12771 GCA_963573935.1 Arctocebus calabarensis | reverse complement strand
GGGGAACACCAGGAACACCAACTTGCAGGTTAAGAGTATATACAGTTTTATGCCTGGCTGGAGAGCGCCGCGGCACCCTAGGAGGGGAAGGAGGTCTGGTTTTTAGAGGGTCTCTCCCGTGGGGTAGAGTTGGAGGATATCCGAACTCTGCTTGCTTGTTTGTATGGAGGTATGAAGTATACTGTGAACCTCTCTCATGGGGGAGGGTGGTGGTCCACTTGGTGATGTGCTCTGTACCTTGTGTCCTCGGGGTCTCAGGTCGCCCTAACAGGGTTGATGTGCGCTCTTCGACCTTTTCTTTTGTGTCAGATCCAAACCATTGGCTTTCTTGCTGAATTTCTGTCCTTTAACTCTCCTTCTGGATGGGAATCTCTGCAGAAAGCTGGCTACAGATCACCATCTTGGCTCCTCATTCAGAAGTTTGAGTTTTTATTTAAGGACAGCATAAACCATTTAATAGAAGAATGTAGGAAGCTTAGACATGTGTAGTGCAGTGAAGAAAGATTTGGTAGATATTAATAATAAAACAAGTTAGAACTAGAGCATTGTAAACAGTGGAACAGATGGGGAATCATTTCATATTTTAAAAAATGAACTTTTCTGTAGATTCAAGCAATTATACATGTTCATTGTAAATAATACAGAAAAATCTGTGAGGAATTAAAACTTCTTTTTTTTTTTTTTTTTTGTGGAGACAGAGTCTCACTTTATCGCCCTTGCCGTGGCGTCACACAGCTCACAGCAACCTCCAACTCCTGGGCTTAGGCAATTCTCTTGTTTCAGCCTTCTGAGTAGCTGGGATTACAGGCGCCTGCCACAATGCCCGGCTATTTTTCTGTTTTGCAGTTCTGCCGAGGCTGGGTTTGAACCCACCACCTTCGATATATGGGGCCAGCGCCCTGCTCGCTGAGCCACAGGTGCCGCCCGGAATTAAAACTTCTAATAGTGTCACTATGTGTAGAGTTTTTTTAATGGAACATTGGAAATTTACTTTGTTTTATTATTTTCTTATATTCTATACCTTATTTAGGAATTATATTTGATTTACAAAGTTAAAAACTTTTTTTCTTTTTTAACTTTATTTTCTAGGCATTTTTAAATTTTTAATCATGTGAAAATATACACACAATGCACATTCTTTCTTTGGAAACAAGCATGATTTTAATGGCATCAAAATATTATAATTATGATTAATTTTGTAATTGCTGGGTGGTCAAGAAATGTCTTATGTTCTCACATTATTAATAATAGGAACCATTGTTCAAAAATAGTTGTGTGCATGCTGGATTGTTTTAGTAGCATGATTCTTAGAAACAGTCACTAGATCACAAACTATGCATGTTTTTAATGTTTTTGAGGTTACTGTGAAATATCTTTCCATAGTGCTACAGTACACACTTCAATCATTTCATTATGAAAATGCCAATTCTCAATTTTTGCTTGTCAATACTGAATATTATTTCAAAATATCATGCCAACTTCACAGTTTGAAAAGATAAATCTTGTATTGAAAATGAAAGAATGAGGGAGCGGGGAGAGGGGAGGAGGATGGAGTTGGGGAATCATGATATATGGCACACTGATGTGGGGTGGGACATAATTATAAGATGGATGTTACCTAATAAGTGCAATCAGTGTAATCTAATTCCTTGTACCCTCAATGAATCCCAAACAAACTTAAAAAAATAATAAAATTACATTCTCTTAGATACAGAAAAAAAAAAGAAAATAAATAATGTAACAAAGGAATGTGTATCATTCATACATGTTTTAAAAGTTTAACCAAGAATAACAAGTACACAATTTCTTCACATATACAATTTTGTATTAAAAATATCTTCTAGGAAAATGATTGACTCTCTGCTAAAACAAATAAAAAAAAAAAAAACACCTTCCCCTGCTTACAGAGACTGTACCTAGTGATTAACAGACACATATGCATACATAAATATATCATATATATGTCAATGCACACATTCTATTTCTGGTGCAGCTATATAAATTGAAATATATTGAGAACATCGGCTTGGAAAAAAAATCAAAACAATCCTGTTACATTCTAATTTTCCCATTCTAAGCACCAGCCATTATTTATTTGAATATGACTGTCCCGTCATTGGAGAAAAGCAGAAAAAGTGGAATTTTGACAGAATTTTGAGTCTGTGCTCACAAAGAGGAAAATAAATGAAGGTTCCCATGAACTACTCTGTTTACTCCTCGGCCTGTTTTATAACAGGATCAATGCTTTTCCTCTCAAGGTCCGTTAATGAGGATAAAACTGAAAGCATCATAATCTGTGTTCTGGTTATTTTAATGATGGGAAATGAAGCATTACATTAGCAAATGTTTTTATCTAATTATAAGGTGACTAAACACAAGTCCTTCCTTTAGAGATTTCAGTAAGAGATAGAATATGCTGTTGTTTCAAGATACATGTAGCCAAATAAATCAAAGATCAAACATTTTTAAGATGAAAAACCAAGGGTTAGATTCCTATGGAAGTCCCTAGCTATAGTTCCCATAGGCTGCAGTGAGGGGTGATCAACTTGCCCCCAGCTGGCCAAGGTGACCCTTAGGAGCCATCCAGAAGAGGGGACGGACAGCTTCACAGAGCTTAGGTAAGAAAAGCATCATTTGGGAGTATCCTTAAGGAATGGATATAGCTCTAACATTTGCCCTATAATTTAAATTTCCCACTCAACAATATTTGTGCCTTTGAAAAGCCTGATTTAATCTACCATAAAGATTAACATTTTCCTTTTGAGTTCTCAAAAGAATTTTTGAAAAATCTTCTAATATATAATAAAATAGGAAGGCAATACATAAAAAAACACAGGATAATGTGGGTGGGATAGATGAAGGGTGGGGAGCAGAGACATAAGAAGATTGATATTGAACTCATAAAGAGTTGTCAAGCTTGTTCTCTAAACATGATTTGTGCTTGTATTGAGTCAGCTACATTATTCCCACAAGAGTAATGGTTTAGAAATTCATCAGCTCTTTTTCCTTTTATAATTGAAGGCCCCTCAATTACACTCCAGTAAAATATAGAATCTAGGGCAAAGAATACGTTATTGACAACCCCAAGTAAGTATAAAAGAAATGAGCTATATCTTCAACCCTATACCAAAAGGCACAGTTCAAAGTATGACTTTTTAGGAACAAGTTTTGTAGTTTTTGGCTTATATTGTGGAAAAAATACCTTTGTTATATATCCTTTATACTTGAAATCTAAAGAAAACAGACCTCTGATAAGGTCTAAATATCTATGAAACCATGACAACATTTGTATTGTACAATACAGTATTGTACATGTATTACTGAAAATGGAATTCAGAAATAATGAATTAAACACTTTGAGTTAGAATAAAATAATAGCTAATATTTCTTCAGCATTCACTATACTTTAAATACCTCACCTCATTTAATAGTCAAAGCAACCATATAAAAATAGCATTATTATTATCTTCATATTATAGATAATATAGTGGAGCTTAGTTCAGTAACTAAGTTATGATAGCTTATAGCAGGCCAATAGCCAATTTTGATTTAAATCAAATTGGTCATGAAACTTTTCTATAACTATGGTTATTTAATTTTCACTAAGCAAACTTAGCCCTAGGGTTATAAACATTATAGATAATACCTATACATCTTTGAAGGTTTTTTAAAAATATTTTTGTTTTAATGTTCTAAATTACACTTTTATTGTTGGCTTATTGAAATAATTTCTAACAACATTCCTATTAGGCCTGTGGAAAACTCTGCCAATGGAACATGCAGGGGGTTCTTTGTTCCCCCTCCCCTTTTTAAGACAAATTTTTCTTGAAATATTTAGTCCTCATACATGTTAAAATATCACATACATCTCTCATCTTGTTTTAAGTGTATTTTATAAGAATTCAGCTAGAAAAATGAACCTACAAAAAAAGTCAGTGAATTATGGCATGTTTCTTTCCAATAAATATCAACATATCTAATTTTATTAATCTACAATTCTTTGTAAGTTGCCTTTTAAAAGCCAATTTTGAGACTTCAAGGTGGGGCTATATTGCAGTCTACACTCTTCACCATTGTTTGCATCTTGCATAATATGTATCAATTTCATAGAAGTCAAATAAATAGTTTTGAGACTAATTAAGAAAAATGAATAAACTTTTACTAAATTACCACTTAACCTATGACTAGCATATAACTGTTGGCTGTTATTAGCTAATACAAGAACAATGTATTTTGGAATGTTTTATAATCTATTGGGGAAAATAGAGTAAGTCTAAAAGCACATATAGTTACTCAAATTGTGTTTTTATTCCAATTTTTCTAAGGTACAATTGACAATTAAAAATTGTATATGTTTAAGGTGTACAACATGATGTTCTGATATACATACATATCATGAAATGATTATCACAGTCAAGATAATTAACATATCTATCACCCCAGATAGCTCTCATTTATATGTATGTGTGGTGAGAACATTTAAGATCTAATCTCTTCTCTGATGGAAATGTAGAGATTAATGTTATTTCCTTTTTTAACTTAATTTTTATTAAATCATAACTGTATACATTTATAGGGTACATTGATGATTTGATATATAATGTGGAATGAAAAACTAACTTAACCATCACCTCACTTACTTATTTTTTGTGGCAAGACATTTGTAATATACTCTTAGTTGTTTGGAAATTACAAAACATTGTGTACATTAGGTGAGATCCCACCAAATACCTTCCTTCCACTGACACTCGCCCATATGAATGTGTGTTTACATATTGGTTTCATAATAGTTTTGAGTACATTGGATACTATTTTTTTTTTTTTTTTACCATTCTTGAGATATTTTTCTAAGAAGAATATGTTCCAGCTCCATCCTGGTAGACATGAAAGATGTAAAGTCTCCATCTTTTTTTTTTGCAGTTTTTGGCCGGGTCTGGGCCTAAACCCTACACCTCCAGCATATGGGGTTGGAAAAGTACTCCTTTGAGCCACAGGCATCACCCCATAAGGTTTCTATCTTTTTATAGCTGCCTAATATTCTGTGGTATATATCACAATTTGTTTATCCATTTATGGGCTGATAAGCATTTAGGCTGCTTCTACGACTTGGCTATTACGAATCAGGCTGCAATAAACATAAATCTGGTATAAATGTCTTTGTTATAATATGATTATTTTCATCTGGGTAGATACCTAATAATGATAATACAGGACTAAGAGTAAGTTCAACTTTTAGGTCCTTGAGAATTCTCCATACTTCTTTCTAAAAAGGCTGTATTAGTTTCCAATCCTACCAGCAGGGTAGAAGTGTTACCTTCTCTGCACATCCACACCAGCATCTGTAGTTTTGGGACTTTGTGATGTGGGATAATCTTGCTGCTGTTAGGTGATATCTTAGAGTGGTTCTGATTTGAATTTCTCTGATGATTAAAGATGATGAGCTTTTTTCATGTGTTTGTTGACCATCCACCTGCCATCATCAGAGAAGTTTCTGTTCAAGTCTCTTGCCACAAAGAAATGGGGTTGTTTGTTCTTTCCTCATTGTTTAATTTAAGTTCTCTGTGGATTCCAGTTATCATATCTTTGTCAGAAACATAATCTGTGAATATTTTCTCCCATTCTGAAGGCTGTTTGCTTTATTCACAGTGCCCTTAGCTGTGCAGAAGTTTTTTAGGTTGATCAGATCAAGTTAATATTGTTTCCAAGCTTGATCACACAACATCCTTCTGTAGCCCATGGATCAAGCAATAATTTCAACTTTCAAGCCTTATTACTTATGAAATAACATTTATTATTTAAGAAATAAATTTTTATGGATACCACTGCTATGGATAGTGCTTCCTCTGATGGATCTGGGCAAATTCAATTGAAACTATTCTAGATGCCAGTAAGAATATCTGTGGTTCACAGGAGGAGGTCAAAATATCAGTATTAAAGAGTTTAGAAGAAGTTGATTCCAAACCTCATGGATAACTCTGGGAGGTTTAATATTTCAGTTAAAGAAGTAACTGCAAATGTGGTGGAAGCAGAAAGAGAACTCAGAAGTGGAGCCTAAAGATGTGACAGGATTGCGGCAATCTCATGATTGAACTTAAATGGACAAAGATGAGCAAAGAAAATGGTTTCCTGAAATTGACTGTACTCCTCTTGAAGATGCTGAGAAGATCGTTGAAATGGTAAAATGTTTAAAAGATTACATAAACTTAGTCGATGAAGCAGGGACAAGGTTTGAGGGAATTCACTCCCATTTGTCAAGTAGCATTGCATGCCATAGAGAAATCTATTGCAAAAGGAAGAGTCAATTGAAGAGATAACCTTTATTGTTGTCTTTTTTTTTTTTTAAGAAATTGCCACAACCATCCTAGTCGTAACAACTACAGCCTGATCAGTCAGCAGCCATCAACACTGCAATAAGATCCTCCACCAGCAAAAAGATTACAACTTGCTAAAGGATCAGCACTTTTTAGCAATAAAGCATTTTTTCAATGACAAACTAATCTCTTAAGATACTTCAAGTACACAATACAGGACTATTAGCTACAGTCACCATGCCGTACATTCGATTTCTAGAGCTCACTCATCTTGTGTAACTAAAACTGCTACACTTTGAGTCCCTTACCTTTGAGTCACTTACCTCCCCTTCCATTCTGCTTCTGTTTCTATGAGTTTGACTTTCTTAGATTGCACACGCCAGGGAGCTCATGAAGCATTTTTCATTCTGTACCTGGCTTGTTCCACACGGTATAATGTTCTCTTGGCTTCATTCACATTGTTGAAAATGACAGGAGTTCTTTCCTTTTTAAGGCTGAATAAAATGCCATTGTGTATATATTAAACACTTTCTAAATAACATGAAGAAATGTCATTTGCATCACTATCTGTGTCTTATTTGTTTAGCACATTTCCTCATTAAATTTTAAAATATTCCAAATTTAAGTTGTTATTATATTAACTTACAATTTGTTGGGTAAAAACCTTCCCAAATTTGTAGGATTCATTTTATAAATCTATGTGATCATTGCTTTAAAATATGTAGACTTGTTATGGTTAACTAATTAGAATTTAGCTTTTAATGATAGTATTTCTCAGGGTATCTAAAGCCCATCAATCACTCTTTTTCCAGTATAACCTGAGGCATTTTAAGAAGTACAGTTTCCATGGAAAATATTATTAAATTCAGCTTCTGGTTGTAAGCAATTTCACATTTTTTTTTTTTGAGACAGAACCTTAAGCTGTCACCTTGGATAGAGTGCTGTGGCATCACAGCTCACAGCAACCTCCAATTCCTGGGCTTAGGCGAGTCTCCTGCCTCCACCTCCCAAGTAGCTGGGACCAAAGGCACCCACCACAACGCCCGGCCATTTTTTTGGTTGCAGCCATCATTGTTGTTTGCAGGCCCGGGCTGGATTCGAACACGACAGCTCAGGTGCACATGGTTGGCGCCTTAGCCCGCTGAGCCACAGGCGCCGAGCCTGATTTCACATTTTTAAAAATTCATCATACGAAAAGTAGGTTCTATTTGCTCTTTCTTATTTTGAACGATAATATTAGGGTTTTTTTTAAGCCTCTTAGGTTACAGTTATTATTGCCCAAACTGTTTTAACATGAATACAAGTATTCACGTTAATAATTACTGCTAAAAAGGAAAGTGTTTATCCAAAATTTGAAAACAAACACACTTTTTTAGAAAAGAGATCACAGCATACCGCTTCAAAATAACCTGGGAAGTTTTAGCCATGGAGGATTCTGGGCCCTTTGTCCACATAACTACATTAGCATCTCTGAGGGTAGGGCCCGGGAATACCTGGTAAACCAGGAATTTTTAATCATACTGAAATCAGAGGAAAAGACAAATTTTTTTGCTCTGATTGGTTAGAGTCCTTGTTGTCCCAGTAAGGAGGCAGTACCAACTAGCAGAGGTCATCTTCAGTGGGTGGTTCTTTGCTGATAGAAAGTCCCCATCAAATCCAAAAGTTCCAAGGCTCTGTGGGGTGCCCCACCAGCCCAAACTTCCTTCTGCCACATTCTCTGAAGGGCGGGATTTAGGAATGGGCATGCATTAGAAGGGATTGCTATAAAACGGCAGGCATGAAATTGGTGTCCTTACACCAGATGATTGCTTTCTTTTATTATGTCCCTGATGTCTCTATGAACTAAGAAGACTCTTTGTTGCTAGAAAATTAGTAAACTTTTATCTAAATTAACTAATTATCTCTGGCTCAGATAGAAAACATTTATATGTTTCATTTTTGTCAATAACAGAAAAACTGAAAATCTTGCCTGAGTCAATCAGTATCATCAGAATACTGATGATGTCCATGTATCGACACAATGACCACACTTCCCAGTTAGCCTGATTCTGTTAGAAGCCTGATCTTATGGCTTAATGAGTAGTGATTAGCTATGAAACTGCATCACCAACAGCATTTTCTTTGATGTTCAGTAGTGCCCTGGTTTCATGTTATCATCTGGTCCATAAATATATCTCTATAGGAGATTGAGCAAAGTATGACACATCTTTGAATTTGTGTGTATGTTCTTGAAGCTGACTGTAGGATCTGTTTCTTTCATGATGACTGAATTGTCAGAAAAATATTTTTCAGTTAATGGAGATTTCTGATAATTTAAATCTGACCCTTTAAAATCTCCTTATGCTACATGCTGTGTAGATAGATAGATAGATAGGTAGATAGATAGATAGATAATTAGATATAGATAAAGATATATCCTTTAATTCTAGACATTTTAACAACACCAGAAAGTGAACCAGAAGCTCTGTAGGACTGAGGTCCTCCAGGGAACTGAGTTTTAAAAGTGGGGTCCTAGCATTGTTGGGATTGCTGTAGTTTTGATTATAGTTCAAAGTGTTTTGGAAGGAATTGAGTTGAAAAGGAACGGGTCTTAGCACTCTGAAACAGATGTTAGAAGACAGTCTGACAATAAAAGACAGACAAAATGATTTTACCTTCTATCAGAAAAGACATGTGGCACTCCCTATGTAAGTCTCTTTGTGACCATTAATTAGTTAATCCTAACAACCTCCTTGTAGACTACATCAGCATTATTATGCCTTGCTGCAGCCAAACTTGAAATACTGTAAGATTAAGAGGCTGTAGCAAGAATTGAAAGCTAATGAATGGCACAGTAAGAATTAGAACTGAGTCTCTGTTGGGTAATTCTATTTGGAGTCCACCAGGCTGGAGTCTCTGTAGTGTAGCCTACATACTGCTCTATGATTACAGAAGAGCACCCCGAGGAATGCCCATGTCTGATAAGAAAAGATCAGCTCAAAGCAGGTGGAAAGCGAAATGGAATGAGAAAGTCCATGAAGGCATGGAGATGCTATCTTTGCCTCAGAATTTCACAGACAGAAAGATATGGTTCAGTTTCCTCTGAAAGGAGATATGTGCTAAAGAAAATAAGCAATTGACCTTAGTAAAGGATTCTATAATAGTACCAACTTAGACAAAGAGTAATAGAAAGGGATCCAGGAGTAAAAACGATGTTTTGAGCTGTATCTTTTCAGAATAATTACAGCTGTGTTTTAAAAGAATTAGTTTGCTAGAATCATCATCTGAAAGAAAAAAAAAAGATTACTGCAGTTTCCTTAAACCCAAAATGCGAGAAGGCCAGTTAACTTGAAAATCTCAGAATTAGAGAAGTATTTTCTCTCCTACATATTAAGAAGTAAATTTCCAGTCAATTCATGGAAGACACACAATGACAAAATGCTATTCAACAAGTTGTAGAAAATAAGATTAGATGACATGATTAAAAATTTTTTTCTTTTCTTTTTCTTTTTTTTTTTTTTGAAACAGAGTCTTACTCTGTTGTGCTGGGTTGAGTGCTGTAGCATCATAGCTCACAGCACTCTCAACCTCTTGGGCTCAAGCAGTCCTTATGCCTTAGCTTCCCAAGTAGCTGGGGCTATAGGTGTGTGCCACAATGCCCAGCTAATTTTTTCTATTTTAGTAGAGATGGGGTCTCACTATGGCTCAGGTTGGTCTCAAACCACCGAGCTCAAATGATCTGCCTGCCTCGGTCTCCCAGAGTGCAAGGATTACAGGTGTGAGAATGGTCTTAGTACTTAGTAAGTTCTCCCTTGACAACCAACAGGTTGTCTTTTCTCTTTATATTATCTTGAGATGGAAGGTTTTTTAGAAGAAAATCTGGACTCCTAACTTATTTTTTACATCAAAACAAATGACAGTGTATTACAAATTTAAATGAAAATAAAAAGCAGTACTGGAAGAATACATATGACTCTAAATAATTTGAAATTGGAAAATATTTGCTTGAGCTTGTCATATAAATACACACATGCATGAAAATGATCAATGTGTTTCACACGTAAATATGAAAATACTGTAAAGTTTAAAAATACTAATTTGGAATATATTATTAATATTGTTAATGGATTAACATTATTAGTATAAAAGAAACTCTTACAAACCAAGAACATAGACAAAAATGCATTAAGAAGCTGAAAAATAAAATAAGTCACAAAAGAGAAAGTGCAATTAGCTAATAAAAATGCCTGACTTCACTAGTAATAAAAGAAATTTAAAATTAAAGATATATGCATCTATCATACAAAAATTAAGTCAACAAAGAATATAGTATTGATATCCAGTATGATCATTTACATAAATAAAAGATACACTCTGCAAATTAAGTTGCTAAGCTGCATTGGGTATTTAGGGAAAACATAGCAATATGTATCAAAAATCTTCAAAATAGGTCAGAAGGGATTAAAATAAAAAAAAAACCTTCAAAATACACACATTTTTTGTTACTGACCTGTTTGAGGTTCTTATATGTTTTGGTTATTAATTCCTTGTCAGATGGATGAACAATTTCTCCCACTTTGTAGGATGACTCCTCACTTTGTTGATTTTTCCTTTGCTGTGCAGAAGCTCTCTATAATAACATGATTTAATCCCAATTGTCTATTGTTGCCTTGATTGCTGATGCTTTGAGGTGTTATACAAAATATCCTCAAGATTGATGTCTTAGAGTGTTATCTTAATGTTTTCTTCAAGTAGTTTCATAGTTACCAGTCTTAGTCTTTGATCCATTTTGTTTGGTTTTTGTATGTGATGAAAGATGGGAGTCTAGTGTCATTCTTCTGCATATATTCATCCTTCTGCACTATTCATTCTTTCTTCATTCATTCATTCATTCATTCTTCTGCACTATTTGTTAAAAGTCTGTACTTTCCCCATTTTAGATTCTTAGCACCTTTATTGAAGATGAGCTGGTTGTAAGTAATGAGGTTAATGTCTGGGTTCTTTACTATGTCCTATTGGTCTGTGTGTCTGCTTTTACGCCAGTACTCTGCTGTTTTGATTACCATAGTTTTGTAGTAAAGTTCGAAACTGCGTAGTGTGATGCCTACAGCTTTGCTCTTTCTGCACAAGTTTGCTTTGGCTATTCCATATTTTCTGTAGTTCCATCTGATTAAAATATGGCAAAAGATATGAATAAACATTTCTCAAAAGAGAGTTAGAGCGTGGGGGGAGGAGCCAAGATGGCGATCTGTAGCCAGCTTTCCGCAGAGGTTCCTGTCCAGAAGGAGAGTTAAAGGACAGAAACTCAGCAAGAAAGTCAATGGTTTGGATCTGAGACAAAAGAAAAGGTCGAAGAGTGCACATCAACCCTGTTAGGGCTACCTGAGACCTTGAGGACACAAACAAAAAGGTACAGAGCACATTACCAAGTGGACAGGAGTCCCCTCCCCCATGAGAGAGGTTCACAGTATACTCCATACCTCCAGACAAACAAGCAAGCAGAGTTCGGATGTCCTCCCACTCTATCCCACGGGAGAGACCCTCTAAAAACCAGACATCCTTCCCCTACTAGGGTGCCACGGCACTCTCCCACCAGGCATAAAACGGTATATACACTCTACCTGCAAGTTGGAGGTACTGGTATTCCCCTCCACTGTCACCCCGACATCTGGAGGCCTGTTCTCCACAGAGTCCAAATTCTTGGAGATTTTCTTAAATGGTGTGGACAGGCGCAGACTGCTGCTGAACTGTGCTAGTTTTCCAGCTCAAGAGTGGTAAGAGGGGAGTGAACTGAGGGGAGACCTGTCTGGTGGGAAGGTCTCCTGAGGCACGAGACTAGACCAGATCCAGGAATAATAGCTGGAGAGCTGCACCCCTGGGGATGTTTTGAGGAGACACTCCTAGTCTTCTGGGCATCCAGGGGAAGCAGGCGGCTTCTCTGGTGCCAGTAGAGTGGACTGGCAACCAAGGGACATGAAGGCTTGCCAGAGGTGGTACTGGCCCAGACACAGCACACAGTGCAGGAATTAGAATACTCCCAGAGGGGCTGCTTTGCTTAACCTGGCTCTCAGGGGATGACATCTGAGACAAAGGGCTGGAACTCACAGGTTGAGTAAAACCCATTTGCAGCCCCAGTCTGATCAGGGAAAAGAGTCTTCACAGAAATAAATTCTGCAAACTTGTTCTGTTCCAGCAGCAACATCAGTCAGGGACAGGGCTGGAACTGAGTGAATCACCCCAGTCCCTATCAAGTACCCAGGTTTTCAGGCCTCACCTCCCCCTGCCAAACAGTGACAGAGAGTAGCGGACTGGTTGTGGACCCACAGACCTCACTGTGACCTAGACAGATGCAAACCTCTGGAGCATCTGCTCATTGGAGGAAACTGGATCACAACTGTTACCACCAACTGGGTGTGACAGAGGGGCAAGGTAGGGAAGGAGGCATCAACCTTCCCATACTAATTTACTTGCTGGGGGGGGG